>PVJH01041843.1:0-14687 GCA_004026705.1 Nesogale talazaci | reverse complement strand
CTACATAAGCAACAACTAATTTAGCTAGTGTCCCCCTGTCTTTGTCTCCACATAGGTCTTTCCAGTCTTCAAAGTGCTTGATTTCTTTCCTCCCAGTAATGCCCATTCAATTTGTGTTGTTCCTCTTTACACTACAACTCCTCAAAATATTTTCTCTCCATGTCTCCAGTTTCTCACTTCTCATTCTTTTCTCAAATCTACTGTGTTATGGTGGTTAGTTTCAGGCCAGTTGACTTTGACTCATATTATGCATAACATACCCACTCTTCTGTGATTGATATGGTTAGAGTCCAAAGGTCAAGTTGTTACCGGAAAATCAGCAGGAATGGAGAAAGTTCACAGTGGGGTGATCTACGAGCACCTTCTGAACTTTCCATTGGAGCATCTTTCTCTGACAGTCCTGTAGGACCTGGCGCTCAGGAAGCATGTGTATGATTTTCACATCCCCTCTCAGCTTCCGAGGGAGACTCTGTAACGCTGTGGAGTGAATAAAACCAGCAGGTACCCAGTGCCCCAAAGAGGGAGTTAGGGGGAATCCCTGTACATTCACAAAACCCTGTGTGATCTGTCTGCAACACACTCGCCACAGAGAATAAAACAGCCAAAGCCACTTTTGAGTCAACACAGCCAGTTCTCTTCCTCTGTCCGGGAGGACACCAGAGGAGAGGCTGTGGGGCAGGCATAGGCTGTGACCTAAATATTACTCTGAATCCCAGATCATCCTCTTTCTAGCTGTGCAACTCTGGGTAAGTTTGTAAACCAGTCTGAGCAAGGCTTTCCCCATCTGTGAACCAGCAGATTGCATGCAAGTACCTGTGTGTCAAATACCTGACACATACAAGGTACTCAAGAAATATTTTCTCTGTGTCCTTATAGAGGATACAAGCCAGCATCAGGCATCAGAAGGAATTGAGTCCAGACAAGCAAAACCATGACAGCAGCTGCATTAGACATGAGGGAAAGCAAAGAGGTTCCCACCTTCCTCAAGAGAGTCTTCTTCTGTGTCCACAGCTTTTGGCCCTTGGAAGTTCCCTGGGAAGATAAGGAAGAGTTCATGGGTCCAGTGCCCTGTTCCCCATCGCCTACTTAAAGAAGAGTGCAGAAGACTCTGATTGTGGGCACTAGAAAGGGCAGCCCCTGCTGGCATTTCATCTTTACTGGAGGATCAGAGGCAGGGCTCACATTCCAGCTGTCTCCAGCAACTGAATGTGAGAAAGCAAGTCCTTGAGCCTCTCTACGTCTCTACTTCTAGCTCCAGAAAAAACAGGGTAATAATGTCCGCCCCACATTAAATCAAGGAGACCGTGTATGACTCGATGGACCAGAAGAACTTGGAATGAGCCCGTAGCACTCAGGGAGATAGGGGTCGAGAGAATGGCTGTAAGACATTTTCGAGCCTCGAGGCAGGGGCTGGGAGAGATGTGTGGTTAGGGAAGAAAAGGCATAAAAAGACAGGACAGGGGAGTTAGGGGTGGATTGTGAGTAACAGGTTCCACCAGGGGATAGGCAGGTCCCTCCCAGCAGAAACGTCCCCCTCTGGGTTACTGTGTTCCTTTAGATCCCCTACACGCCACGTCTCCCCGCCCTAGCACTGAGAGCACTCGAAGAGGAGAGTGCACATGCCAAACTGGCCCCATCCACAGGGATGTGGGTTCAACTTTCTGGTCGACCCTGAGGCCCGACCCACGGGCCTGGTGAATGAGAAAGATCCTGTTCTATCAATCATGAAGGGCCACTTCCTCACCTCTCCCTGCCTTGTCTGACACTACCAGCCAAAGGAGGCTGGCTGTGGGCAAAGGATTCAGTGCCAAGGCAGGTTGGAGGCCTGTCTATTCCCAGAAGTGAGCATCTTCTCTCCCTCCTCGATCCCAGCTGGAGAGACAGACACCACACGCCCTAAGATCTGCTGTCACCAATTCTCCATTCGTCCAGGAGAAGAGGGGGAAGGAGCCCAAGAGAACCACCAAGGGTATTGGGAAACTCCTGTACAGACTTACCCTCCACCTTCTTGAGCGTCAAGGTCTGGATCTGCAAAGAGAGGGATGGGCCAAAGCAGGTTACAGGCAGCTGGGATCCCTGTCAGAACTCTGCTCTGCTGAGCACAATGACAAAGGGACAGCCAGTTTCCACACTACAAACCAGGAAGCTCTGGGTGCACCATCCAAATTCTCCCCATACCGCCTGCTGTCCTTGTGTGAGAAGAGGTAGCACCGAAGCTAGTCATGGGGCAGCAGGAGGTAGCGACTCCATCTTCCTCCAGAGAGAAGAATGACCCTCTCCAGAGAGGGGGTGTGGCTCTTAGGGGGGGAAACACCATACTGCCTTGCACCCAAGGTGTGCCACTCATATTCATGGGAAACAGCCTCGACACAGTAGAGACTCCCCTCTTTCTGAGCTAAGTGCTCCCCCACAAGGAAGGGGGTAACAGGACGTACACCTTTACTAAATTGTTGCTCAATCTCCCTTTGCCAGGAGTTTCCCCTTCCTCCCTCCTTCCACGAAGGCAGCCACATCAAACATGACCTCACCCCACCTCTATCGTGGTCGGCCTACGTTTGAGTTAAGACCCTGAGACTCGTGATATCTAAATTCAACAGCCGCTAACAGTCAAGGACTCTTTTCTTTCTTCTTTGGCCTTTTGGGGTTTGTTGTTTGTTTTGCCACATGGAACAGATAAGGAGAGGGAGCTAATCTGCAGAATAGAAGAAGGAAACATAGTGGAATGGAGAGAGAAAGGACCAGAGGGAAACTCCAGACCCATTCAGTCCTCTGGTTCCAGTTTATTCCCAGACTTCACTGGTGCCCAGCCGTGAGCTCCGTGGGAGACCCCACACATTTTCTTTCTTCTGATTCAGCATGAGCTCCCTTTTGTAATGTACTCTGGGACATAATTGAAGCCTGACTGGTCCAGCATCCACACACAACTGTTTCCTGCCTTGCTGGATGCTACATTAAAGATTATTCACTAATTATTAAGCTAATTACTCCCTTTATCAGCTTTCCTTCCAGCTAGAGTGTCTGTTTAGCACAGTTTTGACCAGTAGGAGATAAACTAAAGTCTTGGGAGGGGGTCTTTTCACCAACTTCTTCCATCATATGGTTGTGATGCTTGCTGCTAACACAGACTCTTAGCAACAAGGAGAAGTCACGCAGGTGAAAACCGAGCTCACAAACTCTACGTCCTACTTTGACGAGTAGCAACTGGGGCTTTAGAAGCTCCTGGAATGATTGTGCTGTTTTTCTAGATATAATTAAACTACCGAATCGTATGCTACGGGAATCATGTGCCACAAAACTGTTTTAAAAAAAATAGAAAAAGCAGCCATCGAAAGTACAATTCGTGGTCTCTCCCTGTCCAGAGGAAAGAGCAGTGATGAACACTGAAGGCACGTGAAAACAGCCAATCCAACGGACCTCATGGACCATGTGAACATCACTCTCCACACCCCTGAGACCAGAAGAACTACATTGTGTCCGGCTATCACTACCGACTGCTCTGAAAGAGAGAGCCTGGGAAGGGGCTAGACAGGGTAGAAGACCAATGTGAAAGGAAACTTAAGATCTTGAAGGGGGTGAGTCTCACTGGTCAAATAGGTTCTAGTAGAACCTCTGAGCAGGTGGTCCTGAGTAGCCTGGCCAGTCCAGGACTAACTTACAGCTGTAGCTCATTTTCAGCATGCAGGTCTAACAGAGGAGCAAGGGCTCTAGTGAGGCATGCACCTCGTAGAAGACTGGGCCGTTTAAGATCGGGAGGGAAGCATTTACTCAAAGGTTAAGAAAGACGGATAGACAGAGAGAGGAAGCACAGGGAGAAGGGGGGCTCTGCTGAAGGGATTGCAATAGCGGAGCTAAAACAGCCGTGTGTGAACCATTGAAAACGGATGATCTGGGGCTGAGCCCCGGTGGCGTAGTGGTTGTGCGCGGGACTGCGGCCCACTGGGACGGAGGTTCAATTCCAGCAGTGGGGCTGGGCCTCCTCCTCCCACCACCGGAGAGCAGTGATTCCAAAAAAAAAAAAAAGAAAAAAAAGAAAACGGATGATCTGTTCAGTAAACCCAAACCCACTCCCCGCCCCCACCCACCCCCACCTCAAAAGCTAAAGTAGATATACCAAGCACGAGAACATGAACAGAAATTCATACACTAAAGATGGTGAAAAAAGATAAACAGATATTGGGTTCCCAATAGCATAATGTTGCAACTAAACCAAGGCCAGAGTTTCCCCCCAAATTCCTCTTTATCAACCGATTCTGTTAACTTAGCTGAAGGGCTCCCAGTGAAATCATTGCAGTCAGAAGTCCTGATATCGCAAAGCGGCAGTCTGGCGGTGATTTGGGCATTGAGTCTCCAGAGCTCAATGTGTTTTAGGAGAAATGATGACAAGAAAATCAGTGGTGGTTTGGGCTAGATAGGTTGACTCAGTGAAGTGGGGCTGGGAGGACAGAAATCCAGGGGTACAGGGTCATAGAACAGACGAGACAATGACCACAGGTGCTGTAAACCACTTAAGAGTCTGAGCCATGAGGTAAGTCATGTCCTGCGACCACAGGAGGGGTTCAGAGAAAGATGCAACTTTCCCACAGACCTGGGTCTGAGGAGGTGGAGCTGAGCTGAGAATGGTCAGAAAGCTACGTGCAGAGTGACAGGGGCTGGCTCTAGGAGGGGCCACTGAGAAAGTAAATGCCTTGCCATTATATTGATGTGTCAGAGGCTGTTCATTTGTCAACCAAAGGTATTGACTCAGAAATCATGTCTGAGGCCATAGTCTCAGTCAATTCTGTCCCTCAAACCATTCAAAAATTGTTTGCAAGGCATAAAGACACTTTTACAACCAAATGAAATCAGCATTATCTGAATAGCATCCCTCAAAACATGTACAAATGAAACTACAATCGTTTTATTTTCCTTTGCCGTTTTACTTCAGAGCCACACGTACCTGCTGAAAGATCTGAATGTGGCTTGAGGGCTGCAGTCTGCCAACTCTTGGTCTAAGGAGTGCTGGTTTTGCAGGCCCCAACCAGGCTTGGGTGCATCTCACCCTGGCACTTATGCAGTGTCCCGTAGGATCGTGAAGACTAGAGTGAGGCGGGGGGAGGAGAGTCCCAAGCCCAACCCCACTGCTGTTGATTCCAGTCCTGCTGGGAGTGACCCTCTAAACCAACAGTTCTCAGCCTGGGGGTGGAACGACCCTTTCATAGTGTTCACACACTTCATAACAACAGCAAAATGACAGCTACGACGTAGCAAGGAAAATAATGTGACGGTTGCGGGGGGGGGGGGGGGGTCACCACCACCTGAGGAGCTGCATGAAAGGGTCACGGTAGGAGAAAGACTGAGGCCCACTGCCCTAGACCCAAGTAGAACTGCTCCTAGGGTTTCTGAGACCAAGAGTCAGACGGTCCATCTTTTCACAACCAACCAAGGCGTGTCGGCATTTAATTCAGTCTCTGATGATAGAGTCAACTTACGTTCTGGTAGCCCTACACTGAAGAAGGCAGGTTCTTCGTGTATAGGACCCCAAGAGTTCAAGGAGAACCTGGCCGGGAAACAGGCACGGGGACTCCGATCCTGGCAGGGTAGAGACATCAACCTACCATTTCCTCCTGGGAGGCGATGAGCCTGGCCTGCTCCTGGAGCTGGGTGCGGAGGGTGCCGATCTGGCGCTGGGTCTGGGCCTCCGCTCTCCTCTGATCCTGGGACAGGGAGGCCTGGAGCCGCTCATTCTCCTCCTGCAGCTGGACACAGGAGAGTGGCCCGTCGGGTGTCTGCGGCTCCCACACCCGAAGACAAATGCTTGTCCGGGCTTCCGCTGAGACAGCGGGGGAGATTGCCAGATCAGCACAACTGAGTTTCTAACAGAACGACCTTCTGGCCTTTGGACATTTTGCATTGTGCCTGAAGAGAAGTCAAATCCAGACGCAGGGTCCTGAGGCCAGGGCAGGAAAGGGGTGATCTTCCAATGCGGAGCCGTCAGGTAAGTGGAGGTCACTCCAAAATCATCGAGGGGATGCAGTCGGGGTTAAAAGGAAGAGGTTAGGGGTTGAGCCCCGGTGGCGTAGTGGTTGTGCGCGGGACTGCGGCCCACTGGGATGGAGGTTCAATTCCAGCAGTGGGGCTGGGCCGCCTACTCCCACCACCGGAGAACAGAGATGCCCCCCTCCCCCAAAAAAGGAAGAGGTTAAAAAAAAAAAAAAGAGCTGGCATGGTGAAAGAACAAAGAGAAAATGCAACTCTGTGTTTACCTGAAGAAAATCTAGAAGAATACCCAAGACCAAAACAGAAGGTCAGCTGTTTGAAACCACCACCACTCGACTGGGTTTCTGTTCCCATGAAGAATTAGTCTCTAAAACCCACAGGGGCAGTTCTGCTGTGTCATTGAGGGTCTCTGACGGTTGGAATGGACTCAACAGCAGTTGGGTTGTGTTTCATTGAATTGATTCCAATTCGTAGGAACCTTTCATAGGGTTTCCAAGACGGTACATCTTTGCGAGAGCAGACCGCCTCGTCTTCCACCTGTGGAGCAGCTGGTGGGTTTGAACTGTCAACCTTGCAGCTAGCAATCCAATGCTTACCTAACCGCTCCACCAGAACGCCTTAGAAGAATGGAGATGAAAACAGTAAACGCAGTCACCTGTGAGGTAGGTGCTAGGAACAGATAGAGGCTTTGCTCAGTGAACCTTTTATATCTCTTCTGTTTGGGCAATCACATAAATGTATTTTCCTATTGTGAAACTATTTTTTGTCTTGTCTGCATGTTTTGTTTTGTTTTGTTTTTTAAAATCACCTTGTTGGGGGCTCTTATCATAATCCATCCATCCGTTGTGTCAAGCACATTTGTACATTTGTTGCCCTCATCATTCTCAAGACACTTGCTTTCTACTTGAGCCCTTGGTATCAGCTCCTCTGAACTGTTTTTGTTGTTGTTTTACCATTCTGAATAACATCAAGTCTGCAGATGGGAATCCATGTGAGATCCTGTGCTGGAGGGAGCAGACAGCACGTGTGGTTCCTGTTAGCCAGCATGCTCCTCAACCTGCCTCCCCTCTGGGACACCTTGTGTTGAAGCTGTTGCTTCTGCTCTGAGGCCTGTTGCCCTCTGATCACTGGTTTCCATACCCCCAAGTCCTTTCATTTGAGCTCCCATTGAAATCCATGGGTACCTGATTTCAAAGGATCTTCCAAACAGAAAGTGGCCAGACTACTCATCTCAGATCTATAGCAAAATCCTGTTTGGAGGGCCTGAGGAGTCAGTGCCAAGGGGAATCCACAGTGATGGATGTGTTCAGTTCGGAAAAGAAGGCCTGGGGGTCCTTGTTCCTGATCAGCAAGGGAAGCTATTGACTGGACAGTGGAACACTGCTAGATATTAAAAAGGGTCACCATCCAGGAACGGTATTAGCAGGGGAGCAGGTAGGAAGTATCTGAGGTATGAGAGTAAGTCACAGGAAACCAAGAGCCCCGGCCCCCAACAAGAACTACCTCTCTCTTCTGACTCATGTGGGATTCCTGAAGTTCCTTCATTTTTCTCTTCCACTCTGTCTTCTGAAAAAGATTTTTAACAGTTTATCAAGAGGATCCTCTCAATACTAGAACACACTACAAAACCATAATAACTTAAAAGAACTGGCTCATGATAAAGCAGGCAGAGCACTGTATGAGAACAGAAAGCCCAGCAAAACATGGAGGGGAAAAAAATGGAAACTCAGGGAGAGATGGACTATTATTAAGTATCTACTTGATACTTATTAATATCTACTTATTAATTAAGTATTATTAATATCTACTCGATAAAAACATTAACTTGGAAGATTATTGTACATCTTCAACGCAAATAAATTCCAGGAAGGCTAGAGATATAAACATAAAAAAGAAGGCCAACAATATTCATTTTGGCATTCTTCACAATAGCAAAAAGAAATTTCCTAAGTGTCCATCAATGTGACTAGATAAGCAAAATGTGGTATATACATACAATGGAATACTATCTAGCCACAAAGTTCAAAAAATATCCTACAATGTGGATGACACTGGTGGACATTTTACCTAGAAAATAAGTCAGTCATAAAAGGGTCTGTATGATCTCACTTTGGTAAAAAGGCAAAAATAGATCTATAGACAAAAAACCAACGTTCATTGGTGGTTACCAGGGAAAATAGAAGGCAAAGAGAATCACTCTCTAGACAGTAAATACTTGCCATTTTCAGTGATAAGAAAGTCAATACTGAATTAGGTGCAATCTGCACAATTTATGATGGCACTGAGAAGTGCTCAAGGATTAAGGGGTGTGTGGTAGTTACACAATCTGGTGTTATTTTGGGACTTGAAAGGATTAAGAGCCAGCAGGTAGAGTGTAGTCTGTAAATCAGGTCATAACCAATGAAGCTTCTCTGTGGGCATGGCCTACCCCTGAGGATTCTGGGAATTCCTATCTTTCCACCCTGGAGGCGGGAGACACACTTCCTCTCTGCTCACTCCCTCAACGATGCTCTACTGTCAAGATACATGGCACTACACTGGTAGATCCCGTGCCCTGGGACATGAAGAAACCACGTGGAAACCCCTGGCAGCATTGAGATGCTTACAACGCCACTGGATCCACAGGACTTCCCACTCACTGGCCTGTGATCTCCCTGCATTCGGAGTCATTGTATGTGTTTTGTGAGTCTGAAGAGGACTTTATAGATTGGTATAAGATATATGGGCTAATATCAGACTTAGGGACTTGATCTGGACTGGGCTGCCTTCTCTATATTCAAATGCTCTCATATGTAAATTTCTTTCTTATACCCATATGAATCTGCCTGGATTTGTTAGGCTCCAAGACTAACAAGGGTGTTATTGGTAAAAACTGCAACATATGCAATTCCACAACAGTAGAAGCCACACAAAAACAAACAGATATGTACGTAAACATATCTTCAGAAAAGTGTATGTGTGTATACACATGTGTGCAGGTCCATCTGTGGGAATATGTACATACCTCTTGAAAGTGTTGCCCACGTACTCATAAGGGCTTCAAATAGTTTCTGGGAAATTATATTATCGTTCTCTTCCATTTTCCACATTTGTTTTGAAGACCCACGGTGTTTAAGAAGAGGCCCAGGCAAATCTAATATTCCACCATGCATACTCCATTCTCCCCTGAGATCCCTATTCTAAGGATTCCTGTGTTGGCAGAACTTCCCAAAATCCAGATAGCAAAATGACAGGCTTCACTGGGAGAAAACATGGGACTTGGCCAGGACTGGGAACTAAAGCAGGGGGCATCCCCTCACCTGAATGTCCATCTTCTCCTTCAGGGCGTGCAGTTCCTGTGCCTGCCTGAGATGTTCCTCAGCTTCCTCATCCCTCAGGGATCCAAGGTGGGACTCTGTCACGTTGTGTAACTGCAGAGCCTGCAATTTCTGAAAAAGCCAGGACACTATTTTATTTAGATTGGGCCACTGTCTTTTATACAGTTTGTTGTGTCGGGTGAGCTCCCCTTATTCCAATCAAGAAGACCAACATGCTCTAGCGAAATGACTAACCAGCCGACCCCCCAACTGTCATCAAGTCCATTCCACTGGTAGGATGGAGTGGAACTGCCCCTGTGGGTTTCCAAGGCTCTAGGGAGACATCTTCATCTTTCTCCCACAGAGTGTCCGATTGTTTTCACCTGATGACCTTTGGGTTAGCAGCCCAATCCACACCCACTAAAGAACCAGGGTTCTGATAGCTGACCAAATCCACTCTGAAACATCAGTCCCTGAAATCCTGTGGGGCCAGTTCTCCTCTGACACATGTGGGCCACCATGAGTCTGGATGGTTTGAAGGCAAATACTGTTCTTTAAAGTTCTCCAGAGGGGGCCACCCTTACAGGGGAAAGGCAGGTTCCCAAGGACAAACAGAATTTGGGGGTAATTTTGCCTTCACTGAAATTCTGCTTGCCTGGAAGCACCTCCATTTCCCTATCAGTTTCAGATTGGTAGAAAAGAACCAGACTCCTAGGTCTTCCTGACATGAAGCAGGATTTTCTCCCTGTGTTTTGAAACTTACAATGTTTCTCATAACCACTCCAAGTAGCATCTTAACTGGGTTTTTTTTTTCAATAAAAGCTTTAAAACAAAAATTGGCAAAATACCCAACAAGACTCAGTGCTTCACAGCCAGTCTGATTCCTTTACTTCAAGAAAGTAAACTAATAACATGTGAGATGAGAAGAGACAGGCGTTGAGCATGAAAACAAGGTACAATCATCCTTCAAGTCCCCAAAGCCACTGCTGTCAAGTCCTAGGCTGGAACCTATTGGGAAGCAGACAGCCTCGTCTTCCCCACCAAGCAGCTGGTGGGTCTACCTCTTAATACTGAAGCTGAGTGCTCAATCACGAGGCTACCAGAACTCCTCCAAAATTCCTATAGAAGGAAAAACAAATATAGATACTGTCTAGATACGGAATGTGACCCAAGTTAGAAAGGAAACTACAGGTGATAAGAATTATGTTTTCTAGCCCTTTGACCCTTGGATGAGGCAATTTCTGAACAATTGTCATCTAAAATTTCAATTAATATCTATTTTCTCAGATGTCTGCTCAGCTAACACCATGTCAGGAGACACAGTTTTGATGGTGCCAGAATGATAGGTGACACCCTGGGCGAAGGAGCTTGCCCCATATTGTAACAGTCGATACCTATTATAGACATATAGGCTCGTAAAGAAAGATAGGGTCCAGGGATCACTCTGAACTTGATGTACATCCATTAGCAGCATAAGGATGTTGGAGTTTGAAGACCTAGGTTCAAACGCCAGCCTCACCTCTTACTAGCTCTACAACTTTGAGAAAGTTAAATGGCTTCAATTTCCCTACTTGTTAGAAAGGACAGATAGCAAGTGGGTCTTTTTGTGTTTGGATTTTTTTTTTAATCAATAGACTAAGATTATGCCTACAATGAGATTATCGTGGTTGTTTGAAGATTAAATGTTAGCAGTTGTAGACCGCTCTGCTTGTGGGTTGCAAAATACTAACTGCCATAAGGAAAAGCTATGATGTGTGACCCCCACAGAGCTCAGCAGGGTCTGATCACATCAAGTTCTCAGCAAATATTACTGTGAGAAAAATGCACTCACGTAAATTTTTTGCTCCTTCCTTGTTCATTTTCAGAAAGAAAATAATTTTGCAAAAATAACAATCGAATCTATAGCTCGTGCTACATACCAGACACTTTTAAGTGCTGTATATGTATTAATTTAACCCTTTCAACAAACTAATTTACAAAAAAAGAATCAAGGCACAGAGAGATTATGTAACTTGCCCAAGCAAGACAGTCTATAAGAGAGAATAGACTGGCCCAGACACTGGCCTCTAGACCCTGGCCTCACAGTCCTCAATGGCAGACAAAATAATACTTGCACCTTAGGATGGATTTGAAGGCAAATGAGCAGATTTTCAACAAAAAATACTTTGAAAAGCCTGCAAGTAGGGTACCTCTTCTAGCGTAGAGTTCTGGTGGGCAACACTTTTAAATTCATCCCAAAATAATTTCTTTAGCTTGTCGATTTCCCCATAAAGCTTGGTCCTCTCTTTTTCTTTCCATTCATCAAATTCTTTCTTAGCTTCTAATTCCTTCTGACGAATCATCTCTGCTTCCTACAAAGAAAAGTAAGCACAATGGAATTCATTCTGCATGATGGAAATCATGCCGTGGTCCCTGGTCCAGGGACATCACGGTGCTGGGCTCCTTTCTCCATGCAAATCATGATTGAGACCCAAAGAGCGTTTGTCCCCCAGTCCTGGTTGTTTGGACTTGGAGTATGCTAGCCTTGGCCACAGTCTGATCTGAACTACACCCTTCAGGATCAGGACCAGGCCTTCTCTCTTTCCCTCACAATGCCTGCAGAATGTATGCAGAGCGAATGAATAATGAAGGCGTGAACTCGATACATGTAAACCTTTGCATTCTACAAATATTTATCTGGCTGGGTTCTGGAGCTTTTAGAATCAGACCCAGTCTTGGTCCAAATAGTACATTTGGCAGGTGGGAAAAGTCACCCGCTCTGGGAAAGTCAGAACCGTCAGTAAAGTCTCATTTCTAGCTCAGGACCTAGACTCCCCAAGTTCCCTCTCCACACCCACCTGGAGCTGCCGCTGCCGCTCAGTCTCCCTCTGAGCTTCCAGCTCCTCTTGGGTCCACTTCAACTTGGCCCGAAGCTCTTCCAGTACCTCCTCCACTGGCGGGTCCTGCTTCTTCTGTTTTCCTGTGAGGTCCATGCAGGAGAGGATGATCAGGTTAACTCAAGCTGGTGATAGAGTACATAGAGTCCCTAGCCTCTCTTACTAGTCCCATCTCCAGCTGAGAACAACTCTGCCACTTAGGAGGTACCTCAGGCCGTTTACGTAACCTCTTTGACCCTCAGATTCCCCAGACTGCAAAATGGGATGATAATAATAGCATCACACTCCGAGGATTGTGGTGAGGGTCGAGTGTGGTAATAAGCACAGTGCCTAGCATGGCAGCTCAATACATGTGAGCCCTCACTGACCATTAGAGCTCATCCTGAGGTGCCTCAGAAGAAAGGCTTGGCAATCCACAGTCTTGATAAGCCTGCAGATCATAGTTCAACTCTGCTTACCTGGGATGGCCATAATGGGAATCAACTAGATGGGTCAACTCACACTGAAAATACATATTTTAGCAGGACTGACCCATGGAATCATGAATGTCAGATGACTAGAGTTATAGAAGCAGAAAACCAGTGCATGTGCATACACAATTATGTATATACTATATGTTCAAAGAACCTATCTCTATATTTTGACAGCAACCAGAGACGAACTTAAAGTATTAAAAATAGTTGTAGTTTCAAATTCACTTTTCCAGTAGTGTAGCTGTGTCTTTTGGTTGATGCTAATGGTTGGGCAGCATGACCAGAATGCATGTAAGAGAAGTGCATGGGAACTAAGAGTGTCAAAATACCACATGTTTTGCTACTTACATGCTGTTGTCATGAGGTTCTGACTCGTGGTGACCCTGAGAACAATGGATGGAAACTGCTGTCCTGCCCAGCCTCACGTTATTGTTACTTCAGAGCTCTTTGTTGCAGCCACTTGGAATCCATCTCGTCAGGGTCTACCCCTATTGTGCTGCCCCTCGACTTTACCAAGCATGATGTCTTCTTCCAAGGGTATCACTGTGTGATTCCCACAATATATACTGATATTTAACACAACACCTACCCTCCACCTGCAGATGTACCTTAGCAGGGGTACCAGTAGGTCTCTTTCGTGTCACGCTTAATTGATGTTAAATGAAAATGCCAAAGAAGCAACCCATCATTCATTTGCCCCATTTAAGCTCATTTGCCATTAGCATGGAGTTTCTACATGAGGTTAAATCATTCGATGGCTAACTGGAAGACTGGCAGTTCAAGTCCACCCAAGGGACCTCAGAAGAAAGGCCTTCAGCTTCCCCCCCACCAAAATTAGCCTTTGAAACCCCAGATAGCACAATTTCACTGTGACACACAGGGAATCACTACAAGGCAAAGCCAACTCAACAGCAGATGGTAGTTGAGCACCAGGGAATGGCAGATTCCCATAAGACTGGGAAGTTTGTGTCCATATGAGTCACTTGGTCTGACTGCCCCTACTCTGAGGTACAGGGAGAAGTAACTGGTCAATACAGAGAGGAAAACACCCGTATGACGACCAGCACTTCTCCCCAATACCCGCAGTCAGACTCCACTGGATGATGGAACTCTGAAGGCAGGTCTGTTGGTAGATGTCACACTCACTGGACGCCAGCCCCAGGCCCTTGCACAGTCCCAGGAGGGTCCAGGCTGCCTCCTGCACTCACCGCCTTCTGCCATGGCTATGTGCCTGCGTTGCATGTGGCCCCGGAGAAAGGTGGCATTCATAAACGTCTTATCACACAGGTGGCACTACACAGAGAGGATAAAATGAAGAAGACATGATTTGGGTCACTGAGGTCCTCTGCACGCAATTCTCCCATTCCCTCTGGGCCACAGAGCTGCTTCAGAAAGCAGCATCTAATATAGCATGTGAGGCAGTGACATCAAGCCCGCCTATACATTCAAGTCCCTGGGAGAATTAAATAGCAACAGTGCCCTTGGGCCAGGAACATCGATTGGATACCTGATGACATCAAGGGAATTTTTATTAACTTGGGATGTTTGATGATGGGCATTGTGGGCATGTTTTAAAAAGTCTTTGATTTGTTTAATACTGGAATATCTACAGATAAAATTATACAACAAATTAGATTTCAATTAATCCAAGTGTGGAGGAAAGTGAGCACAGGAGAAGTTGAGTAACGTTGACTCTGAGTTGGTTACTGTTGGGCTGGGTAGCTGTAGATGAAGTTTTCGTTATATGATGGTCTCCAAAAGGTTCGTGGAAAATATGTACTATGGAAAAAGGAAAAACTATATGTGACTTTCGGTATGGTTTTTGCACCAAAATAAACTCATACAATTCATTATAACATGTCTGAACAGGATCTACTTAGAAGAATTAAGAATGATAAGACAACAGTTTGAAGAGTTACATGAATTCTGCTAAAATTGAAGCAAAAACAAATATCAAATTTATGATGAAGCCAGGCTAGAATGATAGCCTGATGCTTTACAAAAAGGTTTGGAGACAACGCTCCCAAAGAAATCAGCAGCTTATCCATGGGCAACTCATTTTAAGA
>PVJH01041842.1:0-14692 GCA_004026705.1 Nesogale talazaci | reverse complement strand
AGAGATAATAATGACAACAAAGATCAATGTAAAAATAGAAAATATGTAATTAATCCAATGTAAGACAAGACAAAAGAGATGGAACAAAGAAAGCTGGCATGAATAGAAAACAAATTGTAACGTGATACACTTTAACTCAAATATTTGAATGCTTACATTAAATGCAAATATCTAGATAGCCCAATTAAAAATCAAATTAAATAAAAAATAAGACTCAATATCCTACATATGAGCAACCCAATATAGAGAGACACACATAAGGTAACTGTAAGATAATAGGAAACCTCCACCATTCTAACACTAGTGGAAAGAAAGCTGTAGAGAGCATAGTAATATCAAAGAACATTTTAAAAAACATGATATTTTCAGGAATAAAGAGAGTAATTTCATATTGCTAAAATCAGATAGAGTAATCCTAAGTCCTTATCAACTGAGAAACAGCGCCATAAAATACCTAAGTCAAAATTAGTAGAACTACAAAAAATGAGCAGGCTAAAACCACCTTTAAAGACTTTAATTCCACTCTCTCAAAAATTGACATATTAGACAAAAGTAACTTTAAGAGGACAGAATGTAGATCTATCAACCAATTTGACCTAAATGAAATTTATAGAACACTCCACCCAACAATAAAGTACACATTCTCTCCAATGAACCTAGAACATTAACCAAGACAATCCATATATTCTGGGCCACAAAGCAAAACAATTTTTTAAAGAATTGAGATCATACAGAGATATGTTCTCTGACTATATCATAACTATAACAAATATTAATAATAGAAAGCTATCTGGAAAGGCTTCCAAATTTTAGGAATTGATAAACAATTCTAAATAGCCAGTGAGTCAAAGAAGAAATCAAGAGTGAACTGAAATATCAAAAACATATTTTTCAATAGTTGTGGAATACAACATAAGTTTATTTAAAATTAGCACTGGTTATGTGAGAAGATTGATAACATAAATCAATCCATAGACAAATTCATTTGGGAAAATTAGAGAAGACAAATTACCAAGATAAAAGTAGAGGCAAAGTAACTTCAGATTCTATAAATTTTAAAGATATAAGAAGGAAATATTATGAAGAATTTTGTGGCTTTCAATTCAACAAATTGGGTTAATTATTAAATTTTTTGGAAGACAAACTACCAAAGGATTTCCTTTGGAAATGCCAATTTTCCAAATCAGGAGAAAATAATTAGCATGTAATTAAGACAAAGTCAAACAACAATTATGAAATACAGTCATAGCAATGCTTTATTTTAACACTCCAAAATACTAATTTTTCACTTGTTCTTTAGCAAAGTCATCAGTATAAAGAAGTCATCAGTATAAAATGAAATATAATTTTTAACATGCAGGCATGATAAAAACCAGATCAATTTTTTCAAATGTAAAAAACGCTGTGAGTAGCTTGTTCAGCATACATATTAAATAAATGTAATAAGAGAAGACAACCCTAACTGACACCTTTCCTGATTTTAAGTCATGCAGAACTCTTCTGTTGTTTACACAACTGCGTCTCTATCCATGTACAAGTTGTACATGAGCACAATGAAATGCTCCGTAATCTCCATTTTTCCCAAGGATATCCATAGTTCATGTAGTCTACACAGTCAAATGCCTTGGAGTAGTCAACAAAACCCAAGTGAACATGTTCTGGTATTCTTTGCTTTGATCCAAGATATATCTGATATCATAAATGATATTTCTATGTCCTCTACTGTATCCAACCTGAAGTTCTGTAACCTTTTGCTGTAACCTTTGTTGAATGATTTTCAGCAAAGTTTTACTTGCATGTGATTTCAATGATTTTGTTGCTAGGTCACCTGTCTTTGGGATGGGCACAGATAAGGATTTTTCAATCAGTTGATTAAGTAGTATTCTTCCAATTTTTTGGCATAGACAGATAAGTCCTTCCAGTGCGTCTTCAGCTTGTTGAAACATTTCAATCTGCATTTAATGACTTCTTGAAGCCTTGTTTCTGGCCATTGTTTTCAGTGCAACTTGAACTTCTTCCTTCAGCATTCCTAGTTTTTTTTTTTTTTTTTCATATGCTACCTCTTGAAATTGTGAAATATCAACTAGCTCTTTTTGGTATAACAATTCCGTGTTAGTCCGGGTAGACAAGAGAAACAAATTCACAGACATACATATGGATATATGGGTAAAGTTTATTATGGAACATTGAGAAAGCATCCCAACCCAGTCCAGTTCAAAGTCAGAAGTCCGATATTAGCCCATAAGCCCGATATCAGTCTACAAAGTATCCTTCAGACTCATGAAGTCACAGGTCAGTGGGTACAGAATCCCGGCACTGGCAGGGGTCTCCCCATGGCTCCTCGCTTCCAGGGTTCAGGGTCCATCAACAGCATCCAGTGGTGATAGAAGCAACTCAGCGCTGGCAGGGATCTCTACGTGGCTTCTCCAGCTTCAAAAGTCTGGTTCTATAAGGGTAAGACCCCGTGGCTTCTCCTCCAGCTCCTGGAATGCTACCATCTTATCCAGAGTTGGTCGTCTCAGAGACTGACTCCCCAAAACTGGGGAGATGGCCTCTCTTCTCCATGAGGGAAATATCGCGAGATTCCCCAGAAGTCTCAGGAGAAAACCAGGCCCGCACAGAGGCCACACTGGCTACTTCATGGGCATCTCCAGATTAACAGGCTAGACTCCACCCCTCCGTCCCAATCATGAAATTGGCATCATGAATACATGACTGCCACAGATTCTGTGTATTTTTTCCCATCTTCTTAGATACTTCCTACATCATTCGATATTTTGCCCATAGGATCTTTAAAGACTACAACCAAAGGCTTGAATTTTCAGTTTAAGATAATCTGAGTGTGTTCTTTTTCTTTGAACATTTCATTATAATATCTTACTTTGACTTCTGTAGCTGCCTTTTGAAATTTTCTATTCAGCCCTTTAACTTCATCCTTGCTTCATTTCCATTAGATATTCTTCAATCAAGAGCAAGTTTCAGAGAAAGCTTAGCAAAGGTAATTAAGCAAGAAATAGCAATATTCATATAGGCTTGAAAAGAAAAGGTATCTCTTTGAAGATGGTATTCTCTCACTGGCCATTAACTCATAGTGACTCTATGTAACAGAATAGAACTATCTCTGTGGAACTGCCCTATTTCCAGGGCTATAAATATTTAAAGGAGCAGAGAATCTTAACTTGCTCCCATTTATTAGCTCCCATTTATTATTTCCAACTACTAACCTTACAGTGAGCAGCTCAACTTCTAAACCATTATGCCACCTTATTTGAAGATTGTTCTCAGAAGTGGAATACAGTCCAGTTCTCTCCCTGAACATCTGAGGCTGAGACCAGAGGTATCAGAGACTGTGGCATTGAGACTATGAGACAGAACAGAAAGCACTACGGAGACAATCAGACTATGAAACAGAGGAGCAGGCAGGCTTCTAAGCCAACACGAAGGTGACCACATGGCTGAGAGGCTGAGGACCAGAGAGAAACTTGACTGCTGACTAAGGGAGAGAAACTGATATGAAGCAGTGACTGTACCTTTACTGTTTACTCATCCAGGTTTGTGTTAACTTCCCCAATAAACCCCTACATCCTGAATATTGCCTAAGAGTTTTGTATGGGAGTTGCAATGAATTATTCAACCCAGCATAGAAGTAGACTGCATGAGAAGGAATAATTGGTATTAGGGAAGTAAAGAAAGATAACAAATGGAAGCATATTTGACTTCAGCCTATGTCAATAGAGAAACCATAAAAGGTCAGATATGACCACCCTAATGCTGTTGCGCTATATGGGAAAAAATAATTTTGAGTTCAGGGCTAGTATCAGATATTTTAAGGAAAACTCAAGTATACACACTTCTATCCTTAAAGCTTTGCAACAAATTTATTAACTAGCTACTCCAGATAAAACAAAGTTGTTGCTTTTTTAGACAGAGTAAGCATTTTAAGAAAAGAGAGGAAAGATTTCAACAATGAAACAAAAGTATAGGAACAGCTCAGAGGGTTGTGGAGACTGCTTGAGGAGGTTCTAAAGGGATCATTTTGATAGATTTCCTCAAAAGACATAGGGCAAACAAGGGAGCTTTTTATGAAAAAGTTTTAAGGAACTTGAAAGCTGCATTTTTGAGAAAATAGTGAGAAATGTTGGGCCAAGGAATTCTTTTAGCAAATTACAAAGCATCTTCACAACACTATAAAAGCCTTTCTTGCCCAGTGCTTCTTACTCGCCTGACCTTGCTCCATGTGATTCTTTTTGTTTCTGAGAAAGAAGAGGGACATGAAAGGACAGAGATCTGATGATGCTGAGGAGATGGGGGAAAAAAAGCAACCAAACAAGTGAGGTGCTATCAATCATTCAAAAAGATGAGTTTGAAAGCTGTTGCCAAAAATAGAATTGCAGATTTGACAAATATATTAAGTGTATGGAGAGAACTTTGAAGGTAACAAGATTATTTTGTAAAAAATTTAAATACATAACTTTGAAAAATTCTGGTCTTTTATGGGCACCCCCTCTTATTTATCAAGTTGACATGACATGGAACAACAACAGATGCCAGGAGTATTCGATTAGGCAAAGAGCAGTCTCTTCAACATTTGGTGCTCAGGCAATTGGATAACTAAATATAAAGAATACAAGTAACATCATACACAAAAATTAACTCAAAATGTATCATCAAAATGTATATCTAGCTGAGTCCTGGTGGTGCAGTGGTTCTGTGTGGGACTGTGGTCCACAGGGTTGACGGTTCAAATCCAGCAGCAGCTCTCTAGGAGCAAGGCTGGGCCTCCTACTCCCACATGAGCAGTGATGCAGAAAAAAAAGTATATCTAAATGTAAGAACTGAAATTATTATGAAAAAACATAGGAAGACAAACAACAAAAGATTAAATAAACTGGAATTTATCAAAATAAAAAATTTGCAAGAAATAACACTATATAAGAAAGTAAACAGGTTCCCGCCCTATGTAAAAAATAGTATATATGTAGATATAAGTATAGATACTTATCTATATCTCTCTATAGCCATAGATAGATGGATAGATAGATCGATATATAATAAGAAATTGGTAACTAGAATGTAGAAGGAACTCTTACAACTCAATAATAAATTATTAAATATAAGCACCTCCCACTTTTTGATAGTTTGCTTTATATAACTTCATTTTCATTCTGCATAAAACCTGTCTTCACTAACTAAAAGAAATTGAAGGGAAATTTCTCTTTTATGAAAAAAGGAAAAAAAAAAAGCCCTAGGGCACCATTTGTTATTCATAGAGACATTAAAAGAGAGAGAGTGTGTCCTAAGCAGCAAAAATAGTATCACTAAATTCCCTCACTGAGAAATTATACTCAGCATCAAAATCACCAAAGCTATGAATTATTTCTGTGAACACCATATGCTAATGTTTTAGGGTTTGTGTTATTTGGTATGACTTGGTAAATTATTTTCTACACTTGTGTCTTAGTCCTCTCATGTGGTAATAAAAATATCACAAATGGGTAGCTGTAGCAAACAGAAATGTATTTTCTCACAGTTTAGGAAATCCAATTTCAATGCACCTCTACTAAAAGTCTTGCTCTCTCTTCCCTGCTCCTCTCTCCCTCCCTTCCTTCCCTTCTTCCCTCTTTCCTTCCTTCTTTCCTCCATCTTTCCTCATCCTCATCCTCTCTTCTAGAGAAAGCAGGTCCTTGTCTTCTGCCAAAACACGTGGGTCTGGTGTTTCTATGTGTCTTAGTTTCAACATGCTCCTGGGTCTAGGAAGTTCTCAGCACAGGGACCCTGGATCCAAATAATCTACGTCCAGCACTTCTTTGTGGTTGGTGGTCAGGTCTTTCCATTTCTGCTCATTTATCTTTCCCTTTATCACTTGTAAGAAAGAAGATGATGTAAGATACATCCTAGAGGAGCTCTCCCTACATCAGCTAGAGTTATGACTTAAAGTAAAGGTGTTGTACCCCACCCTAATAAGGTTTAAAATAGATTTGCAGGTCACATGAGAGATAATTACTTGACAGTCAAATTATATTACTACATAACTGCTGAACTATTGAGACCCCTGGCTCAGTCATGCTGACATATATTTGGAGGTGGGGATGGGGGTGTGGTAGAGGGGGCACAATTCAATCCATGTGTATTAGTCTGGGTTGACTAGAGAAACAAATCCAGAGACACTCATATATGTATAAGAAAGAACTTTATATCAAAGAGTAATCATATATTAAAACATGTCCTAGCCCACAGTTCTGATATTAGCCCATAAGTCTGATTCTAGCCCATAAATCTCTCTTCAGACTCCTGGAACCACATGCAATGATGCTCCCCCACAGGTTGCTGGGTGAAAATTGTCTGGATCAAATGGAGAAGAAAGCACCACAGGGTTGGCCCAAATCTCTGTGTGGCTTGTCAATAAGAAGATGACGCAGAGCATGTAGCGTGCCTCCAGCAAGAAAAGCAGAAGGTCCCAGAATCCTCATGAGCAGGCCACACCCACAAAGAGGCTCGTGAACCTGTGACATCATTGACAGGCAAGACCCCTACACTTATTTATCAAGTTGACATAAAATTATGTCATTACCACCCTGTGCCCTTCTGGGAATTCTCAAAAAATGTTCCCAGATAAGCCTATTGGTGATACTTCTTTGGTTTACCCCATTTTAAATTACAAAAAGACTTCATGGGAACTCAATACTATAAGGCATCAGGGAAAACTGTATCTCAATTCAAAAGTGACCTGAACAGATATTTTCCCAAAAAATATATACACCAGTAAGACAAAAAATATGCCACAAAATTCTTAGAAACCAGTATCTTAAAAAATAACCATGTGTTTTTTTCTCAACCTCCAACTAGGTATCCTTCTCTCTAACCACGCCCAAAGAATTCTGTGCTTTTCAAGCCAGCTGTCAAGATGGCATTCAGTTTAGGGAACAAAAATAAGTCTGCATAGACAAGATTTAGGCTATAGGATGGATGGTATAAAGTTTACCAACTGGACATCGGGGAAGATGGTGCTGAGTTAGGTGCCCCCATCCCATCTCCTCTTCCCTCTCTCGGCTCTCCAAACAAGACCTGGACTCTTCAAAGACATCTCCAAGCTCTGCCAGCTCAATTAGCAAGAAATGTACACCATCTTGTAGACCTTTTATTCCTGTCTGGAGCAGTGTGGTCTCCCTCAACCCCATTACCTTACAACCTGATAAAAAATGTGGCTTCTAGGTAGAGATTCAGAACAAGGCAAAAATCCAGAGCAGGCTGAAGATCCACAGGAGAGCTCTTGTCTTCACTAAGCTGTGATTACTGAGCTGACTCTGTTTCTGAGGCCATTCTCAGTCAATGAGAATGCCCCCCGGCCCACCCCCCCGCACCCCCTTTGTGCCCCAAACATCAGAAATACAGCCAGTGTGATTCCAAACAACAACATAAAAGAAATCATGTACAAATTACTTATATGTTCTCTGTACTGATCCTCAAAATGATCAATAAAATACCAGTTATGAAAAAAATACCAGTTCATTTTTCATAGGACAGCCCTTGAACCCTCAAATGAATGAACAGGTGCTTTGTCAGTATACGAAAAAATTTCTCTCTGCAACTTTACTGGACCTTTTTTTATCAATATGATTTTAAATCTTCTCAATAAGCTGCAATAATGTGCTGGTATCCTTTTAGAAACCCTAAGGAGACTAACCCTTTGGAAGAAAGAAGAAAAAAAGCAAGTGCAAAAGCCTTCTCAACAAGTGTGTGCTGAGAGAATGTGTATGCAAGCACTTACTGGTCATAGAAACTTACATAAATGTGTTTTGCTTAAAGTAAACCTGTTCATGTATGAACTAGAACCCTAATAGAAAAACATTCTACCTATTGAAGTACAAAAGGCCAGGATTTCTTGTGGTGTAGTGGGTGCTAACTACAAGGTTGACAGTTCAAGCTCACAAGCTTAACCATGGGGAAAAGATGAGACTTTCTGCTCCCCTAAAGACTTACAGTCTTGGAAACCCAAAGGAGATCTACCCTGTTCGATAGGATTACTGGGAGTCAAAATCTGCTCCATGAGTGAGTTTTGAACTGTAGATACAAATAGCAAAGACATACACAGTCACATGCCTGTCATAAACAATGAGAGAATTGCAAATCAAAACCAAAATGAAATAGTACTTCAAACTCGCGGGGACTGCTATAATGAAGAAGGTGTAAATTTAAGCCAAATGAAAGCATCTGCCCATGAAAAACTTAAACACAATGCTCATACCAGCATTAGCCACAATAGGCAAAAATGTATTGACTTGGTGTAAGCATACATAGGAGTATTCTTTGGCAGTAAGAAGGCATGAAATTCTGATATGTGTTGCAACATTGTGGTTGTAATTTCTTAATATGTATCTTCTATCTATGTCTCTATAACTCCCACCAAATGACTGGGCGAGACCTACAAATAGGGTATGTGCACACAAATGAAAGAATGGCTTTAGTTGCCATTCTAGGCTATAAGAATAAGCTATCTCAGAAACAGGGAGAATCCCAGAACCATCGAGGAAGAAGAACAACCAGCAGCACATTCAAAATGTCTACTTAAAGTAGCAGAAAGCAAGACCAGAGACACCACAGTCCCTGGGCAAAGCAAAGGAGCTGCTCTAAGACCAGAGGCCAAGGCAAGGAGACCATGAGAATGTGCGACAGAGCAGCAGATGGGCTTCCTGGCCTATGAAGGCAGAAGCTAAAGGACTATGTGCCTGAGAGGCTAAGGACTAGAGAGACAATTGGCTGCTATTTAAGGAGAGGAGTTTCTATGGACCAATGATTGCATTCAAAATGCTTTTTGATCTTGACTTATTAACGTCCCTCATTAACTGTCTCAATCATGAGTATTGCCTGTGATTTCTACGTGACCATTGCAACAGATAATTGAATCCAGCAGAAAGGTAGAGTGCCATGGGAGGAATGGTTGGTGTCAGAATAGGGTAAAACAGGGTGATGGAGGGAGGCATGCCTGAGCTCTATTTTGTGACCATCAGCCTTGAGTTTGTGTGGAGATGGATTTCTTTTCTGCCTTGTGTAGCCAGAGGTCAGATAATGATTTCTGTATCATTTTTGAAAGCATAGAGATCATCAGGCAAATTCAAAGAATTTAGTCACAGAAGAGTATTTGTTGAATTGTTTCATTTATATGACATATCCAGATTAGGCAAATAAATCTATAAAGACAGAGAGTCAATTAGTGGTTTCCAAGAACATGGTAGGGAGGTGTGGGAGATAATGAGAATGGGGTGTAATCCATAGTGAACATTACATTACTTTTTAGAATGATAAACATGTCTTAAAGATAGTTATTGTAATTGTACAACTCTATGAATATACGAAAAGTCATTGAATTATCCACTTTAAATGGGTGAATTGTATGATATGTGAATTATATTTCAAAACAGCTTTAAATATATATGACCTATTCTAGCTATTCTAAGACTATTTCTTATAGAAATACTAGCATAAAATGCAACATATAGCTTATAATGACATTTGGAAATATTTAGATATTCACCAAAAGGGGGAAACTACAATTATGAATGTTTCAATCATTCATACAGTGAGGAACTGCAAAGCTAGTTAAAGAATAAGATGGATCATATCTATAAACTATGAATTAGAGCACTTTAAACGACAATTACCAAGAAAAACAAAACAAAATTAATGGGGTCAATGTTGGGAATAACAAGAAAATGTATTGTTTTGCATATCTGGAAATTGTCAGCGTCAAATATATTTTAGACATGCAAGATCCAATGAATTAAATGATATCATCAAGAACTTGTGTTTTTTATTTTATATCCTGGTTCTGTTTTCCTTGCTTTGGTGACTTTTTTAGGCAAATTATTCCTGGCATAATAGTAAACATAGCTACCATAAGCTTCCGTGCCTTTTTTCCTGATAGTTACAGTGAAGGTTCCTGGAAGACTCTGGTTGAACTATTTAGGAAGCTTCCATGTGATTAAGCCAAGTTAAGTCATATACCCATATCTGGATGCAATACCAGGAATTGGGTTACCAGGGGATTACCAGGCTCTGATTAGTTTAAGTTAGCAGGATTCACTCTAAACCTGGGATAAGACAAAGGAAAGAAGAGAGTAGAACAAAATTGGGTTTCTTATAGGAAAAATGAAGGGGGAACTCTACACAGTACCTTATAAAATGCTTCTGAAATAATATCCACACAGACACTGCTAATACCACAAGTTTGTAGCTAAGGAGAAAATATGGGAGAGGAGGTATAGAACTGTGCATAAGTGAAATAAGCTGTTGTTATTGTACCTAGCAACTCTACATACAATAGAAAAAACACTGCCCCATCCTTAGTCTTCCCACATCATAGTTATGAAGAAGTCCATTGTTGCACTGTCAGTCCATCTTGTTGAGGGAGGGTCCTCCACTTTTTTTTTAATCATTTTATTGGGGGCTCATATATCGTTTTTCACAATATATAAATAAGCATACTGTGTCAAGCACCCTCACATGACCACTTCTATTATTGTTCTCCAATCGTCCGCCTTTTCCCTTAAGCCCCTAGTATCGGCTTTTCCATCCCTTCCCCTCTTCCCCTGCTCTCTCCTCCCCACCAACCCTCAATACTTTATGCATTGTTAAATGTTGCTCTGTCATATCTTACACTGCCCGACCTGTCCCCCAACCCACTCCTGTGATGCCCGTCCTTCAAATAGGAGCTTGTGAGTATATCCTTGCTGTTGGTTCCGTCTCTCTACCCCACCTTCTCGCTACCCTTCCAGCATCTCCAATCTAACCATTGGCCCGAAGGGGACCATCCATCTTGGTTTCCCCATATCTCCAGCTCCCTTCTATACTAGAGTGACCTCTTCAGTCCATCTAGATTTGTATGGTAGAGTTGGGATCATGATGGTTGGGGTGGGGTGGGGAGGAAGGCTTCAGGAACTAGAGGAAGCTTGTATGCATCATCACTGCCTGGCTGCACCTTCACTGGTCTGTCTCCTCCCCATGTAATGGGGTGACCAATTACCCACCAGTGGGCCTTAGGTCCCCACCCTGTTCTCCTCCTCCTTTGTAATGATGTGATTCTTGTTCTTTGGTGCTCGATATGTGCTCTCTTCGGCCCCTCTTGATCACACATGCTGGTGTGCTTCTTCCATGTGGGTTCTCCACTTTTTTAATGACCACTCACTTTCCCAAGCATGATGCTTGGGATTGGTCCCTACTGATACTTTATTCTAAGTACATAAGACAAAGTTTCAGCATCTTCTTTTTTATCATTTTATTGGGAGCTCATACAACTCTTATCACCATACATATATACATACATACTGTATACATTTGTTGCCATGATAATTCTCAAAATATATTCTTTCTACTTGAGCCCTCGGTATCAGTTCCTCATTTCCCCCTTCCGTCCTCACCCCCCTAACTCATGAACCCTTGATAATGTATAAATTATTATTGTTTTGTCAAGTCATACACTGTCTGGCATCTCCCTGCACCCACTTTTCTGTGCTCTGTACCCCAGAGAGGGTGTTATAGGTTCTCCCTTTCTACCTCACCTTCCTTTCACCCTCCTGGTATCACCACTCTCGCCACTGGTCCTGAGGTGTTCATATGTCCTGGATTCCCTGTGCTTCCAGTTCCTATCTGTACCAGTGTACATCCTCTGGCCTAGCCAGATTTGTAAGGTACAATTGGGATCATGATAATGGAGGGGTAGGGGGAAGAAGCATTTAAGAACTAGAGGAAAGTTGTATGTTTCATTATGCCTACAATGCACTCTGACTGGCTCTTCTCCTCCCTATGACCCTTCTGTAAGGGGATGTTCAGTTGCATATTGATGAGTTTTGAGCTCCCACTCTGGGATTTTTTGTTCTTTGATGCCTAATATCAGATCCCATCAACATATCGTGATCACACAGGCTGCTGTGCTTCTTCCATGTAGGCTTTGTTTCTTCTGAGCTAGATGGTCGCTTATTTATCTTTAAGTCTTTAAGACCCCAGATGCTCTTTTGATTATCAAGTACCTTCAGCTTTCTTCACATTTGCTTATGCATCCACTTTTTCTTCAGCGTTTTTGGTAGGAATGTGAGCATCATGGAATGGCAGTTAAATGGGACAAAGTTTTCTTGCATTGAGGGAGTACTTGAGTAGGGACTCAATATCCATCTGCTACCTTAATACTAAACCTATAAATATATGCACATAGATCTATTTCCCCACCAACATCTTCTTTTGGCAGGAGCATTATGGCAGTAATTCTTCAAATACAAACATGTTTGCTCATCTGGCAGTCCATAAAAATTACAATATTCTTTGCTATTACCATAATTCAAATGCATCAGTTCTTCTCTGGTCTTCGTTGCTCATTGTTTAACTTTCACTTGCACATGAGGTGATTGAAACTATCCAAAGTAAGTTCAATGATACAAACTAGCCCTCAAAGTGCTATTTGTCCCTTTTAACGCTTTCAAGAGCTCTTGTGTAGCATATTTTCCCAATACAACATATTACTTTACTTTTTGACTGCTGCTTGCCTGAGTAGTGAGCATTTTGTGGAGACAAGCAAAATTAAATCCCTGACAATTTCAATATTTCTCCCTTCACATACTGTTGTCTGTTTTTCCAGTCTTGAGGACTTTTTTGTGTGTGCCTTAGATTGAGGTGTAGTCCAGACTGAGACTGCAAGTCCCTGATCTTCATAAGCAGGTGCTTCAAATCCTTTCCAATTTCAGCAATTACATTTGTGCCATTTTTCTATTACAATTTGTTAACAAGTCTTCCTCCAATCCTAATGCTACATTCTTCTTCCTATGCATCAGCTTCCCAGATTATTTGATCAACATACAGACTGAATAACTATGGTGTACGGATCCAGCCTGTCAGTCTGAAATAGGTCTAACACGCAATCAAAATGCAGTGATAGAGTCCCAAATAAAATGATTTATTAAAAAAAGAGGGGGAAAGATGAATTTATACCAGGGACACACATAGAAAATATTTGGAAATGAAGATGGCAACATGTGTACAAATATGCTTGATACAAATGATGTATTGAATGTTACAAGAGCTGTAAGAGCCCCCAATAAAATTATTGGGAAAAAATGCAGTGATAATTATTGGCAATTGGGAACAAAGAAAATGTAACAGTAGTTGGAAAAAGATAAGCGTGGAGATTACATAATAAAATTTTACTATTGCATAATAAAACCTGGAGATTACATAACAAAATGTTGCAAAACTAATGACATATTCATCACAGCTACCTTTTTCCCTCCTTTTTTTCCTCCTGCATCACTGCCATGGTGGGAGTAGGATACCCAGCCTTGCTCCTAAAGAGCTGCTGCTGGATTTGAACCATCAACCCTGTGGGCCGCAGTCCCACACACAACAACTGCGCCACCAGGGCTCAGCAACACAGTTACCTTTTTCAACAACATACATGAAGTAAACTTCTCCAGAGAGAATACACACACCAAAAAAACTGAAATTGACTAAATCTGTGGGAAGAGATGATGGAAAAACTCAAAATCAGCAACCAAAACCCAATCAAGTGTATCTATAGAATAAGCCATCAATTGCTAATTCTTATCAATTGCTTAATCAAATGTAAATGCAAGTTGAAGTTAAATAAAATGAAAACAAGTTCATGAGAGCCAAAAATACAACCTTGAGGATATCCCATCTGAAATTCAAGAACATCAAAATCATAGAGTTGACTCATTGAAGATTTGACAAGCTGTGGGATAACATCAGGAATAGCATGCATATACTTATGAAGAATCCACTTAAGCAAGATATGGGTGTGATGAAGAAAGTGGATATTACCCAGTTAATAAAATAGTGCCTGGGGGCTTAAAAACGTGACATAAAATAAGCAGCCGTCTAATTGAGGTACCAGCCAAGTTCACAGAAGCACATAGTGACCTCCTGTGGGTTTCTGAGACTGTAACTGTTTATAGGAATAGAAATCCCAGTCTTTCTGGTAGTTTTGAATTGCTGAGCATGTGGATCATAGCCCAACATATAACCACTACACCACCAGGGTTCCATAGTCCAAAGATAGTAAAAAAAAAAAATAGGACCCAAGATCAAAGTAGGAGACAATTGCATTAGAGCTTATTTTCTGAACACGTGTCTTGCAAAAGACTATGGGTAACAATGAAAGACAAAAATCCATTTGCAGAGTCCCCATGAGGATCAAGTTTCCATTGAGTTCCCTTGGCCAGGGATGGAAATAGCCCTTGACTTCAGACAGTGTTCAGAGAATAGATTAAATGTTTGAATATTGACACTTACTCTCCCTTTTGACCCATTTTTAATGTGCTCTAATTTTTATTATTTTCTACTTTCTTTTGAATTGTGTTTTATTATGTTATTGCTGTGAATGGATTTTCTCTATGTGAAATCCAGGTCTGTAAATCTATCAAGGCAACTCCTAGAACAATAATAGTTTTATAAGGGTATGGCAGCAGAGATTGGGGAGAAACTAGAAGCTAATAACAGTGAGTACAAAAATGAAGAAAATGTTCTAAAATTATTTTGGTGGTGATTGTACAACTCTTTTTAATATATTTACTCCATGGGGAAAATATTTCTGTAAAGTAAACATCAGAAGCTAAGGGGATAGGAAAACTTTGAGTACTGAAAATGGTACAACCAGAATATAAATAATGTCTGCAATTTTGGACATGGT
>PVJH01041841.1:0-14689 GCA_004026705.1 Nesogale talazaci | reverse complement strand
CTTGGCCATGCAGGGCTTCTCTTAGCGTCCTGAGGTTGGGGTTCTCTCAGCACTCTGATGATGTGCTCCTCTTCACCCCCTCAGGACAGGCTCTTTTCAGTGTCTTCAAGACAAGCTTCCCTTAACCCTTGTTGTCTGTCACCACCCACTGCCACAGGACTCCTTCCTTCCAGGTTTCCTGTCTCCTGCATGATCGCCCATGACCCATGTGACAGCTCTTTAAGAAGTCTCCTTACCTCTTTCTCTCTGCATCTCTCTTGCCTTTTCTCCTTTCTATTGCTTTCTGCTTTCTGTCTGAAAAACTTCTGTGGGGTTTTCATATGTGGGGGGCTTCAAATGGGGGCAGGACTTAATAAAATTCATGGAGGAAGACTCTTTTAATTCAGTGTTCCCAATATCTTTGCCATCCTCTCATATGTACATATTTACCAATTTCAATACATGATCCTCTCAAGGACTAACCAGTCCCCTTCATCTGCACAGTAGGCTATAGTAGTGTCCTTTGGATAACCTTTAGTCACTTCATTTGCATAACCTATTGATCAATCTCTGCACAGTGTCTATCAATCACAGGGAAGGCTGCGGTCCAGGACTAGACTTAAGTATCAAACCAAGTTGTTGACAGCTCCCCCAGGAAATGTAACAGCCCGCACTGGGGCATGAGACTGAGGCGAAGATCGCTCCTCAGGACTTGGGGAAAGATCTCGCCAGCTTTTTTCCTAAAGAACCGAGGCAAAAGGTCACAGAAAGGAACTCATTTCACGGCACCAGTCATCACCTTGTAAGGGTGAGAGTAGCCTCCAAGTTGATTGGGGGTGGTGGGGGGTGGTAGGAAGGCACAAGAGACTACTGTCTCATCTACGTTCCATGCCTCAGAGGTGATTGCTATTGTAGCGGAGTGAGCTCCTTTCTTATGCAGCTCCAGTGGCTCTGTGGTTAGATTTTGCGCTGCTAACCACACAGACAGCAGTTGGAAACCATGAGGCGGCCCATAGGAGAGAGACGAGGCTTTCTTCTAGTCCTGTAAAGAGCTGGTCTCAGAAATCCACCGGGGCAGTTCTACTCTGTCCTTCAGGGTCACTCTGGAGTGGAATCAACTCGAAGGCAATGGATTGGTTTTAAGAGTTTTGTGCCTCCCTCCTGGTCTCCCCCAGTTATGCCCTACTCCCAGGTTTACATAACCCTTTGGGGGAATGTGTCCCCTCCCACCCCTCACAATTCGGCTTCCACTTCAGTGGGTGCGGTAGGGCGGATAGCAACTAATGTGCCAGGCCCTTGCCATGACCCACGGGGTAGCCCAGCCCTTCCTGCCAAATCTCTCTCAAGTTCTTCCCCACTCCAACTTTGACCCACAAAATACAGAGCTGCTAGTTTGTGATTTTACACATCGCATTAGATAAATCTGCTGCACAAGACTGCTTGAAAGGTCTTGAGAACTAACGCAAGCCAGGTGCATTCATGGTGCTTATGAGCTGCTTTCTGATAGACTCAACGTAAAGACAAATCTAAAGTACTTAATAATAATAGTTGCAGAATACAGAGGTCATCCACTTGGATAACACAACACATTTGGAGGTAGACGTACAGCTGCAGCATACAGAAGAAGTAAAATACCACCCCCCCCCCACAAAGAAGTAAAAGTCCCAGTACCTTCTTTTATGAAATAGAGAAGCAAGAGATACTGTTTATATTTATAAGAACTAAAAGCAAAAGTTTAAGAAAATTAAAGTTGCAGAAGTGACCAACAGAACTAAACAGTGATGTGACGATTGCGTGTGCGTATGAATGGCAGGAGAGTTCCCAGGTTAGAGGTTAAAGTGGTCGTCCTAGAAAGGTGGGAAGGAGGAGAGTGGACTATAAAGCAAGGAGTTCTTTATATAAATCCTCTTGCCTTTCCTCCCTCTTCAATGCAAAACAAATCAGAAAATCCAACATAGAGTAATGGTGAGAGTTAGAGATAATTTATTTCTAATTCTGGAAATGTATTTGGTGAGCAATGTTATTAGAATTTCAGCCTTGTCATTATTGGAACTCCAACCGCCCTCACTCTGGTTTCTCATCAACCTTGGGGCTCCTGGGTGGCACATCTTTACCACCTGCCTTGACGTGTGTCATGCGTCTACTGGTTCTCCAGCTGCAGTTGTCCCTGATGTCCACTTCTTTCTCTATGCCACTCTGCTGTCAGGACGGCCGCCCCACTTCATTTTCATCAACTTTGCTCTCAACTGCTGCCAAAAACACATCAAAAGCATGTTGTAATTAAAAATAGATTGATATAAATTTGGAAGTTCAAATAAACTTAGACACTTTAGATTTACCAAATAACTTTTAGAGGACATTTGAAAGCTTGGCATGATAGCCTTTTCCCTCCTTACAGCTTCGGGTTCAACAAATTCTTATTCTGTTAACGGTTAAATTAGAAAGCCCTGGGCGTACAAACAGTTTCCAGCATGCTCTCTTTTTGAGATCTTGGGCCGGAAATCAACTCTAAAACTCTTGGGAATGCCCACGCCTCCCTCTTCCTGAGAGGCCTCTCTGGCCAGGAATGGGAAGACATTCTAAACTCCTCTTTTTTCTTTTTTCATTCAGATCCACCCAGCACCAAGTCTTTGGAGCTTAAGCACCACACCCATGTCACAAGGCATCGGGTAGGTGGGCAGTCACATGCTGGTACTAAAGCCCGCTGCTGTTAGGACCTATGCTTATTGGGATGGAAGCGGTTTGTGCTCAACTTTCCAACCCACCTCGGAGCTGCCCTCGCTGACAACCCTAGGACGTCCAGTTCTTCTCTGCCCACATGGGGCTGCCATGAAAGGGAATCGATTCAACTCGATGTCAGACAACAATAATGCTTATTGGTGACAGGGCGGGCAGGACCTGATGAGGGATCCATTGAGTCAATTCCAACTGACAGTGACGCTGTAAGACATAATAGAACTGTCCCTGTGGGAGCAGAATGTTTGGAGGTTTGAGTTAACCAGAGGCATCTGGCACAGGAAGGCCTGAAATCTGTCCCACGTGTCAGACCTTGACAATGCTATGGATCACAGTTCTACCGGGACTCACAGGAGATCGCCTTGAGTTGGGAGGGACTCAATGGCTGGCACTGGTGGTGGTGGTGGTAGGGTGGGACTTGTCTGTCAGTCAAAAGCCTGGGTCCTAGTTTACCTGGCCTTTCAGTGTGCTTTGTGGGGGCATTTGACCCATCAGGCTTCAGGATCCTCAAGTATAAACTGAAGGGAGGAAGAGAGAGTAAACAGAAAGGTAGAGGTAGAATGGGAGGCAAGACTTTGTGGTAACAACCTACATGATCAGTCTACAGTCAGCACTGTGTGCCTTATTTGTTTTCACAGTGCAGTTCATCTTAGCAAGGTCTTGAGGAGAGGCCCTGGTGTTGCCTGGGTATCAGTTGAGTTGGCTTCACAGAGTCCTGAACACCTGAGAGCAAGTTTAGAAATGACCAAATTAGAAGCAGCTTTGTCACGGTTTTACTTATAACTAATCTAAGGGGAAAATCATCCAGTTCCTAGAACACGGGAAGCTCCCATATGACCCCAAGGAACAAGAAGGGAAACTAACGACTTTACCTATGAAATTCAAGTCCCTGTAGTAAGATTCTGCTCTTAGTTGTCCTTGATCGGTAGGCTCGATACGGTTTTCAATGCAGTTCTGCATGGGACTGCTTAACCCCAAGGTCAGCAGGTTTGAAACCTTTGCAGGACAAAGATGAGTGACAGGGGCAGTCATACCCTGTCCTATTAGGTTGTCCTATTAGTTGCAATTGGCCCATTGACAGTGAGTTTGGGTTCCCATGGAATGTGAGGGAACACCTCTCAGATGGATGATAAAGGAATCCCCTTAGAGGGGGTGGCTACCATTAAACAACTGAGTGGAACATTGGGCATTTGGAGGGATCCTCTAGTACCTAGGACTGACTTAATGTCACCCATGCCAGCATGGGGCTTACTTACTGGTGTGACGACGTGGGGGCAGTATTGGAAGCCTGCACTTTCCTTGGGTGGTGAACACCATGTAAGACCCCCGTGGGAAATGTCCGGCTGGTTCTTCTCTAAGGAAACCATTCTAAGTCGACTTCTGATTTTCTAGGGAAATTTCTCCAGCCCTCCAGAAGTTTGTTTAGAGAAAATTTCCAGTCAGCTTGAAAAAAACCAAAGCAAAGCAACCCACCTCCCTCAACTTCCTATAGTATTTGAAAAATGTCCTGGGTGGGGACATTGACTGAAAACATTTGGTTGCTACGTGGAAGGAGAACCATGCTGAGCAGAACTCTGCAGTGTGAGGAGAAGAGGATTCTGATTGCCAATCACTACAGAAAGAATCAGTGACCTTGGAAAGGACGCCTCTGTCCCTGTACCCAGTTTGAGGCATTGTGTCCTGGAGGTTAGAGTCTCTAGATGTCTCGTGTCTGCAGAGATGAAGGGCTCACCGAAGAATGGGAACAGGGAGGATCTGCCTGGAATCCCGCAGTGGGCAAGAGAAATGCACGTGTGGGTGGGTGGGAAGCCATCAGGGGAAACAAACACTGCCAAGCTGATTCGGTTTTCCTGCCAAGGCATTCTTGGGACATCGCCTTAGCTACTGAGGATTAGAGAGGCATTGACTTTCAATTACATGTTTATTCATTGTAAGTACAGCTTTTATTTGAGCTTTTAAAGACACTTTCAATAGCATATAATTCACATATCATTCAATTCAATAGTTCAATCAACAGAGTTGTACAATCATTACCACAATCAATTCTCGGACACTTCCTTCTTTCTTGTACTTATTGTTATTAGCCATTTTCGTCCAACTTCCCCTGCCATACTGTATGAAGACACACACATACATCCATATACACGACACATATATGGTCTATGTGTGTTTACATCAGATCATCAACTTGGCCCTCAACAGCTTACCCTTTCATTTTCCTTGGTTTCTCCTTTCTCCCTTATGATCTACCAAGTTCCATTCCTCCCGTTAATCCCGTCAACAGTCTAATCCTTGGTCTTATCAGCCTTCCCTTGCCCTCACCACCCTTCCCCCCACTCAACTTGACAATCTCTCAAGTCTATTGCCTTTGGTAAGCAATCTTTACCTTGCTGCCATAAAGCATTTTAAATGACAAATATACTATGATAACGTTAAAGAAACGCTGAAGGGAAGTGACTGCTCATAATTCCACTACTCTTTGGTCGGTCATATTGTATTTTTACATGTTTTCCTTCCAGTCCGAAAAAAAAAAATCTCATTGCTTTAGCACAGTGATTCTCAACCTTCCTAGTGCCATGACTCTTTAATACAGTTACTCCTGTGGTGGCGACCCCCCCCCCCCCCAACAATAAAATTTTTTTGTTGCTACTTCATGGCTGTCATTTTGCTGCTGTGATGAATCAGGTGATACCTGTGAAAGGGCCATTCGACCCCAAAAGGGGTCGCGACCCACAGGGTGAAAACAGCTACTTTAGCGAGACCTTTAGGAGACTAAGTATCCTTGATCAAATATTTATTAGAGCATCTCAGCCAGATGGGAATGTTTCTTGGCAAAGATTGTATCTGCCAGGTTTCCTGAGTACACACTTACAGATTTCTCCATTTGTAATTCACTATACAAGCAAAAAGAAGTGGGAAAATGCCCCACAAGATCATACTGATGGACATTTTATCAAATCCAAAACCACTCTTGATAAAAATGTTCAACAAAATAGTAATAGAACTTGATGCTCACCTTTAAAAATAGACCATTGAAGATATGGATGCTATAACCGAGTGTGGTGAAGAAGCTAGATGGTGCCTGGCTATTAGAAAGAACAGTACCTATGGACTTAAAAGGCTTGTCATTGAACAAGCAGGCATCTGAGTGAAGCATCCATGGTAAAGTGACCAGACTTCCCACTTTTTAACAATTTAACAACGTCCCATGGCATTTTAAAATTAAAATAGATACATTACAGTACTATTTTATGTTCTATGAAAATTTTTGTTGCTTCATATAGACCAAAACTTTAATCAAGAACCCCCCCCCCCCTTCCATCAATGATGTCCCGCTTAAAATCTGGTCACTTTAAAATGGGGTCCAAACAGAAGATAAAATTTGATAAAATTCAAACCTGAAGAAAGGAATAGGACCAGAGCTTAAATTGTGAACACCTGGTTTGCAAAAGGCTATGGATGACAGTGGGAACCCAAAATCCATTTCCACAGTCCACACATGGGTTAAGCCTCTAGTGAATCCATTCTGACCACCGTCCAGTGATGTGAATAGCCTTGCAGAGTGCAGTGGTTTTGTCTTCTTTTTAGGTATTTTGTTTTCTATGTTTTTCTGTATGTGACATCCAGGATGGGAAGAGCTACACAGACAGTGACTACATTGAAGGTTTCCTGGGAGTAGGGTGGGGGAGGTTGGAGAGAGTTGGGGAGCTGATGATAATGAATACAAGATATAGATGTTCTAAAATTGATTGTGATGCTCATTGTTGTGTTAGTCTGGACGGACTAGCGATCAAATCCATAGACACTCATATGTGTATAAGAAAGAGCTTTATATAAAGAGTAATTGTATAGTGAGAGAATATCCCAGCCCCGTCCAGATCAAATCTATAAGCCTGATATCACTCCATATGTCTGACACCAATAAGTAAATTCCTCTTCAGACTTACGCAACACATGCAATGACACTGAATATAGGAAGATCACAGGCCAGTGGGTGGAGAGTCTTGTGGATCCAGTGGTGGTGGAAGCATCTCAGCACTGGCAGGGGTCTCCACGTGGCTCCTCAAGATCCAGGGCTCTAGCACCATCAGCGTAACTCCATGTGCCTTGCCAGTAGGAAGATGGAGCAGAGAATGAGTGTGAATCTGGCCTCCACTGAGCTTTTTATAACCGAAGTAGGTCATCATGCTGCGACCTAAGCAACAGGCTGAACTCCTTCACTCTTAGTAGTCTCAAGTTGACACCCGATTATGTAACTACCATAACTGTACATCTCTTATTAATAGAATTGAATTATTAAATTGTCTGACCTCAGGTGATATATGTGCCAATAAAACTGCTAAAATGTAATAGAAGGGAAATTCTCAAGGTAATTATGGATACATATATGTTATGTACATCTATGGATTTAATTTACCTTGCCATCTATTCATTATCTATCATCTACTATCTAACCTACCTATCTATTCACCCATTTATTATCTATCTGGTTTGTGTGTTGGTGTGATGCTGGAAGCTATGCCACCAATATATCAAATATCAATAGGATAAAATAGCTCATGACAAACAGATTAAGAAGAAGGACAAGGCAAGCATTCATCACTGAAACCTTATGAATATGAGTAGAACCATGTCTGATAATAGAAAGAGACTTACTTGTGCTCTATTGATTATGCAAAGGCATTCAACATTGTGATTCACATCACAAAGAATGGGAATTCCAGACCACTTAATTATGTTCCTGCAGAACTTGTACAAAGACCAACAGGCGACTGTTTGAACAGAACAAGGAAATACTGCTTGGCTTAAAATCAGGAAAGCTGGGTGCCAGGGCTGTATCCTTTCACCATATATATTCAAGCTGTATATTGAGCAAATAATCTGAGAGACTAGACTATATGAAGAAGAACACAGCATCAGGACTGAAGGAAGGCATATTCACAACCTGGGGTATGCAGTTGACATAGCTTTGCTGGATGAAACTGAAGAGGACTTGGAACCTTCACTGATGAAGACTTAGGCTACAGCCCACAGTACGGATTACCATTCAGTGTAACAAAAACTAGCATCCTCACATCTGGATCAATGGACAACATCCTAATAAAGGGAGAAAAAAATGGAAGATTTCATCTTGATTAGATCCAGAGTCAGTGCTCAAGCAATCACCAGTCAAAAAATCAAAGGATGTGTCTTGTTGAGCAAATCTGTTGCATAAGAGATCTTAAAACTATTAAAGAGCAAAGATGTGACTCTGGTCCAACCCTTGGTATTTTTAATTTTCTTATTTGCACGTGGAAGTTGAACAACGAGTGTGGGAGACCACAGAAAACGGACACATTTGAATTGTGGCGTGAACTAAGAATATTGAGAATACCTTGGGTTGTCAAAAGAACGAGTTTACCTTGAAGGAAGTACCGTTTGATTGCTTCTTCTCTCTCTCTTTTTTTATCTTTAGAAGAAAGAATGGCAAGAGGGACCAGTTCTTGGTAAAGGACATCGTGCTTGGTTAAGTGGATGAGCAGGAAGAGAGAGGAAGGCCTCTGTGAGTGGATGGCCACTGTGGCTGCACCAGCGGGCTGAAGCGTCACAACAACTGTGAAGACGGCCTCCGGCCAGGCCATGCCCCTCTCTGTTGTACAGGCACTATGATTTGGAGTCAAGTAGACAGTACCCAACAACAACAATACTGAATGAAAGGAGGCAGACACATGGGTAAATACTGTGATTCAACTAATACGTTCTAGAGATGAATATTTATGACCTATACGATTATCCCATTAGAAGTCAGGATAGTCTGCTCAGGAGCAAGTGCCTAGGAGAGAGTGTGTGTCGGCTTCCAAGTGCTGCTAATGGTTCTCTTCTCCATCAGAGTACTCGGTATGTGACAGGGGATATATCAGGCTTGTATTTTAGCTCTCCTGGACTCGTTTTCCTTTATTTTGGTTCCACCCAAACGTATACATGAGCAATTGATGGTCTGTGTCACAGTCCCCGGCCTTATTTTTGGATGATTATATTGCGCTTCTCCGTCATCTCTTCCCACAGATGCAGTGAATTTGATTCCTGTGTATTCCATCTGGGGAGTTCATGTATGTAGTCACTGTTCATACTGTTCGCAAAGGAGATTTGCAAGGAGGAAGACATTGGTCTTGCAAAATTGTATCAACTTGCAACGATCTCAAACTCCATTTCTCCCACTAAGGGCATGTTTCCCCACTACTGACCTCTTTGATTCCAATTTTCAAATTCTAATCACCAGTAATTATCAGTGTGTCTTGATTGCATCTTTGGTCAATTAACTTTAGTGGTTGGTGCAAAACTGAATCACAGTTGTACTGGCCGAATTCCCTTCTATGAGTATAAATACTGTCCTATCACATTACAACACTGTACTTCAAGACACATCTTTTTGACAATGAGTGTGATGCTATTTATCTTGTGTCTGTCATTTCTGGTGTCATAAACAATATGATTGTCTGATTCAAAGTGGCCAATATTAGTCATTTCAGCTTACAAATGCTTAGGGTATCGATCTCCATGTAATCCATTTCATTTTTGATCTTTCCAGTTTCCCTAAATCCATAACTTTGTATCATCCACATTATGACTATTCGTGAATTTTTGTAGCTCTTTCTTATTTTGAGTCCTCTCTCATCTCCAAAACTTTACTCCATCCATGTCATTAAGGTTGACTCAACTATGAGGAGGCAGCTCTTCCTCAGTTGTACATAAGGCAGACAGGAGTTGAAACTGATTTGAAAGTTCCTAACTCTTCCGCTGACACCATGTCAAATCGCTGATTTGTCTTACTCAGGGATAGACATCATGTTTCTTTCCCATGTTATTGGATGTTAGGGAACAAAGATAAGTTTGAAGGGACAAAGTTAGGGCTTTTACTCCCTTCCCATGTCTAAGGAGCATGCTGACTGTAATTCTTCCAAGACCTATTTGTTTGTACTTCTGGCAGTGCCCTGGACTTTCCATTATTTCTTGCCAACACCATCATTCAACTGCACCGATTCTTTCAGCTTCCTAATACACTCATCAGATTTTACATGTACGTGAAATGATAAAAAAGACCCATGGTTTGAGTCAGGCACACCTTAACCTTCAAAGTAATATCTTTGCTTTTTTTTTTTAAGTACTTAAAGCTATCTCTTGAAGCAGATTGCCAATGCGATATAATGCTTTATTTCTTGAGTTCTGCTTCATTGATTAGTTGTGGGTCCAAGTGAAATGAAAACTTGGTAACTTCAATCTTTCCTCCATTTGTCACGATATTGTTTACTAGTCCGCTGGTAAAGATTTTTGTTTTCTTCATGTTCAAATCGGATCCGAATTGTCTTTGATCTTTATCAGAAAAGGCTCCAAGTTTTCATTACTTTCAGGAAGTAAGGTTCATCCGTAGGCTATTAATGAATATTCTTCCAATCCTGCTGTTGTGTTCTTACATAATCCACTTCTTAGCTTATTTGCTGAGATACAGATTGAATACATATGGAGAAAAGATACAACCCTCACACGCTTTCCTCATTTTAACCTCTGCGGTATTTATTTCCTTCTTTTGTTCAAACCACTGTGTCTTGATCCGTGTACCGGTGCCTTAGGGATCCAATGAAATGTTCTGGAATTCCATTCTTTTCATTGTTATCCAGAGTTTGTTTCGATCCTTTGCCTGCTCATGAACACAACGGGAAGTGTTTTTCTGGTATTCTCTGCTTTTGCCCAAGATCCTTCTGACATCAGCAGTGACATCCTTCATTCCATGCCCCGCCCTCTGAATCCATTTCAAAAAGTTTTTCATCCAGACAGGCAGGCTTACTCCACTGGGAATATGGATGGATCTTTAATTGACAACAGATACTGGGTTGTTTCCAGCCTAGCCTAAGGAAATGATAGTTTGGGTGAATGGTTTTGCCATGTTTGCCAGGGTTGAGGCTATCGTGACCGTCCCTGTTGGCCAACTCTACTGTTGATCAGAAAGCAGTCGGCTCGCTGATCATTTTCTCTCGTGGAGCGAAGAAACCTAAAGATTCAGCAGGTAACTTTCTCCGGAGTCGACGCGCCTAAGGAACACCCCCTTCATTACCTACAGAAGGTCTCTGCTGTGAGGTCATATTCGCCGCCTTTATCTGGGTAACGCGGCCCCCCCCATCACCACCAACCTTGACCAGAGGAGCCCGTGCCTTTTGAGTGGGGCACGCCTTTCAAGCCAGGGGTCAGGGGCTTCAGGAAGCCGTTGTGCGGGTTGCCATGGACACGGAGTTCCAATAATGACACCTTTCCAGCACCAGGTGGAGGCCTAGGGTAGCAGTGCCCCAGGAGGGGGGCACTAAGGAGGTCTCTGTCGGCTCGTGTCGCCTTCTCACCTTCGCCTGGGGATCCAGTCACTCAGACTTTCCTGGGTCCTTGCGGCCTAGAGGGCAGAAGAAGGAAGCAAGGTCAGTTGGAGGACCACGCGGGCCCCTGGTGGGAAGGTTGGCTCAGGACCCGGCCGTGGTGGGGCGTGTGGGGTGGCGGGTGAGGGCCCATTGGGGGTGGGGGAGGGGGGGAGTGGCTAAGTGATGCTCCACCCCCTCCCTCCCAGAACCTGTACTTTCAGCCCTTGCTGGCCAGGAGTTGGGTGGACACTAGGCGTAGCTCCCTTCGTCGTTGGCAAGTCCGAAGTTAAAGGATACAAGGCAGGAAGAGCCCTAACTGAAAGGCCGCAGGAGACGGCCACCGCGCTCACAAGCCAAGTTCCCGCATATTGAGGGCACCACGGGGCCCCGAGATCAGAGACCCACCGCCCCCACCTCCCCTACCACCTCAGCCTTTCATCCCAGCGCCCCCCCACCATCTCCTTGCTCCCACGGCCCCTCCCAGCCACACCGGGGCTGCCTGCAGGTAAGCGGGAATGGGGAGATTCCCGAAATCGTGTCTGCTTTCCACTGGCCTCCTTCGGGTCACATCTCCGGAGCACGAGGCTGCACCCTGGGGTTCTGAAACGCTTCCCAACAGTCTGGGAAACGCACAGTGGCCCTCCCCGGCCCGGGCAGTACAGTACATTCTGTACTTGCTGGCCTTGACTCCTCTAGACCTGCCTTTGAGTCAGAATGGACCCATGGCAGCTGGCACCTCTGCACGATAAGGGTTTTACAGGGGTTTGTGCCCTGGACCCCAAACTCAGCATCAACATTTAGGCCCAACTCTAGTTATTTCTTCTTTAAAACAAGCTGAAACAATGTTCCTTTCGTTTGTTCTTTGTTCAATCCAATGGCTGGGGTGGGGGGGGGGAGAAGAGCATATGACTTCTTTCTGAATTGCAACGTTGAGGGGAAATATTGGACGACGCAGGAAGCATCAGAAGAAGAGGGGATGAAGACTAAAGCTGCCGTTCCAAAAATAATTGCTTGGAAGGTCACTATGTCAAGAAGAAGCATGTTATGAAGAGCTGATTGTATGAAAGGGAAAACCCCCCACTGCACTGAGGGTCTGGGTGAACAACAGAGGCCCAGGGACTGACAGAATCTCATTCGGAACATTTCAACAAGCCGATGGGACACAGGAAGCACCACTCATGAGTCTATGCCAAGAAAATATGAAATCCAGCTTCCTGGCCTACCAACTGGGAGAGTTCTATATTTGTGCCACTCCAGAGAAATCTGATCCAACAGAACACAGAAAGCTATCCAACAACAGCCTTGAAAGCACACGCAAGTAAAATTTGGCTGAAGGTAATTTTAAAAAGGGCGGCAGCAATGCAGGACGCGGCCAGACATTCCAGACAGATTCAGAAAAGCACCTAGAATGAGGGCTATCCCCGATGATGCTAGACGGACCTTGGCTGAAAGCAGAAACGATCAGAAGGGTGTCTACTTGGGGTGTATTGCTATGCAAAGGCATTCCACTGTGTGAACCATAACAAACAGGACGACCTTGAGAAGGATGGGAATTCTAGCCCAGGTCATTGTACTCATGTGGAACCTGAGACTGTCATTCATCTAGAACGAGGGAATACCGAATGGTTTAAAATTAGGAAAGGTGCGTGGCAGCGTCGTGACTTGGCGCCATGCTTATTCAGTCTGTATGCTGAGCGACTAATCCAAGGAGTTGGACTCTGTGAAGAACTCAGCATCCAGATGGGAGAAAGGCTGGTGAGCGACTCGTAATACGCCAGCGACACCACCTTGCTTGCTGAGGGCAAAGAGGACTTGAATCTCAGACTGCAGCCTCAGTGTGGATTACATCGTAAGAAAACGAAAACCATGGCGAGTGGACCAATATGCAAGATCATGCTAGATGGAGAAAAGATTGATATTGTCAAGTATTTCCTTTTACTTGGCTGCCCCCAATCGGCACTCATGGAAGTAGCACTCAAGAAGTCAAACGTCTTCCTCCCCCGCTGGGCGTGATGAATAACAGAAACTGCCAGGGAAGGGAGGCAGCGGCCAGTGTAAGATATGAAAGCAATAATAATTTATAACGATAGATATTAATATAAATCCCACGAGGGCGGGAAGAGGGGAAAGAAGGGACAAAAGAGGCGCTGATACCAAGGGCTCAGATAGAAGGTAAATGTTTAGAAAAATGTTTAGGAAATCTGTACATGGCAACACATGTACAAATATGCTGAACACAATTGATATATGGATTGTGAGGAGAGCTGTAAGAGGTCCCAATAAAATGATCTACAAAGAGAGAATGAAATCAAACTTTATATTACATTTCTGCTTCCCGAGACCTCATGTAGAGTGTTAAAGAGCAAAGATGTCACTTTGAGGTCTAAGGTGTGCCCTGACCCAAACCCTGGAATTTCCCATTGCCTCGTATGCACTTGAAAGCTGGACAAGGAATGAGGGTGACACGGAAGAACTTAGGCCTTTGGATTATGGTGTTGGCAAAGAAGATTGAAAGTACCATGGACGGCTAGAAAAACAAACACATCTTGTCTTGGAAGAAGGACAGCCAGAAGGCTCCTTAGCATAGAGGAAGGGAGGGCTGAGCCCCGGTGGCGTAAGTAAGTGGTTGAGTGCGGGACTTTGGACCGCGGGCTTGGCAGTTCAAATCCAGTAGTGGCTCTCAGGAGCAGCACTGGGTAGTGCCCACAACCACCAGAGGCAGTGATGCCTCCCCCCCCCCCCAAAAAAAAAAAAAGTAATAGAGGAAGGGAAGACTTCATCTCCCTTTGGACGCATGACCAGGAGAGATTCATTCCTGGAGAAGGGCATCAGGCTTGGTAAAGTAGAGTCAAGCTTCAACAATGGGCTTGGCTAAGACAACGATTGTGAGGCTTGTGCAGGACCACACGGTGTTTCATTCTGTTGTACAGATGGTCGCTGTGAGCAGGACTCAATATAACAACACCATGGCTCATTTCTGGGTGCTTGTGTCAAGGTTATAAGTTGGACTGCTAATCATCAGATCAGTAGTTCGAACCCCCGAGCTGCTCTGAAGGAAATAGAAGGGGCTTCCTTGTCTTGTAAAGAGTTACCGTCTCAGAAACTCTCTCTGAGTCAATGGCAGTGAGATCCTCTGTATAGACATCACGCCATTACCTCTGCATTTAGACGTGTACTTTGCGATGCCTTCGTGGTCTCCAGTGACGCCCAGTGTTCTTATGTGGCATAAGTCTGGTTCTGTGAAACGTTGAGGAGCACAGCTCTAGGCTCCCATTCTGTGATTTATTATCTGTGATTTATTATGGACTCTTCCCGGGTGAAATATATTTTGTATAATGATGTAAAATTGGCATCGAGGTGTTTTATTTCAGTCTCTGGGTCCTATGAAAGAAATAGGTACTCTTTCCAAGGCCCTGGAGCTGAATTTAAATTAACTTGAACAGTCAATCTCTCTCTCAGCTAAAATATCAAAGACGAGTACAGAATGCGCATTTCATGGGACTGATAAAATTGCATAATATTGTAGATTTCATAAGTTTCTGGATTCCAGGCTCTTGAAATACTGATTCATACCTAATCAGACTGATCCGTAC
>PVJH01041840.1:0-14685 GCA_004026705.1 Nesogale talazaci | reverse complement strand
GGATATCATCAAGTGGGTTTCGATTCATAGTGACCTCTGTCCATCAAAGCAACCCACCCCCTGCCTCCTCCTCATCGTCCTGGATATGCTTGAACCCATGGTGACAGCCTTTGTGCCCATCACTCTTATCAAGAGTCTTCCTCTTTTGCACTGACCGTCCGCTGTACCAAGCATGATGTGCTTTTCCAAGGACAAGTCCCTCCAGATACCACGTCCAAATCCGTGAGATGGCGTCTTGCCCTTCTTGCTTCTGAGGAGCAATATGCCTATATTATTTCCCAGACATCTTTGTTTGTTCTCTTGGAAGTTCACGATACACTCGATACTCTCCTCCAGCACCCTAGTTCAAATGCATCCATTCTCCTGTGGACTTCCTCACTCTGTGCCCACTTACATGCATGGGGCAATGGCAGACACCAGGGCTTGGGTCTGCCCTTGTTTTCAAAATGACACCCTTACTCTTCCATACGCTAAAGAGACCTTGTGTAGAAGATTTATCTAATGTGATGCATCTTTTGATCTTTTCATCTAGCGTCCATGAACACTGATTGTGGATCCAAGCAAGACAAAAATCTTCAACAGCTTCAGTCTCTTCTCCATTTACTGTGATATTAACTGTTGGTCCAGTTGTGAGTCTGAGGTCCATTAAAGACAACCTTTCCCTGCTTCAGAGCAACCTCAAGGGTCCAGTATCCTTTGCTATTATCCGCAACCCATCCCCATGACTCCATGGACACAGTCCTTCTCCAAGCTTGATTTGAGTCACCCCAGAAGCAGGCCTTGAAACAGGTCATGGCTGCCTTTGGCATAATTGGGAGGTGATTCAAGAGGCACCGGGAGACAGGAAACGGAGTCGGGTTGGGGGGAGGCGGGGGAAGTAAGCAAGTACAACTAGTAAATGGTGACTGTTGTGGCCAACTGGGGCTCGATCCAGCTCACAGCTCTCTCATGGAAATCTAGTGCAGAAATCACTGCTTCCTTTCTGAGGCAGGAAACTTTAAGGGAGTAGACGTCCTCATCTTTCATCAACCGTTTGATTAACAGCTGAACATTGTCCTGTTGCCCCACCAGAGCTCCTTAAACTACATGCTATTAACTCAGATGTCATTCCATCAAGGGCTTGCCCTTGGGTTCCCATTGACCACCTCAAATGCACTGTGTCCAGCTGTGAGAGAGCCACTCTGTCCCCGGTCTCTGCTTCCTCCTCTTCCCCTCAGGTGGGACCAATGTAATCCCAACAGACCTTGTAAGAGGTGGAGGAGAAAAGAAGACCAGGTGACAAGGAACAGACATCAGAGCGCTGTGTCTTGCAGGTGGAGGCCAGGGGCCCTGGACAAAGGCAGGCAGACAGTTTCTCCAAGCTGACGCAGGCAGGCAAGTGACTTCTTTCCTGATAGTCCCTAGAAGGATTCAGTCTGAGTGACTTCTAAACTTTGAGTCAGTCAGATTGATTGCAGACTTCTGCCACATAACAAGGACAGAATAATTGTGTGTTGCTTTATACCACTGAGTTTTTGGTAAAGAAACAAAAAGAAGCTAACCAATCCCTCTACTTTTTCTCCTTTCCCAATGCCCGTGCCTGTTGTCTGTCTGTCCCCATTCTCCCCCTAAATCTCTCCTACTTCCAGACTCATGATAGAGAAAAATGAGTCAAGGATTTCATTTGCTTGGATCCAAAAGCAATGCTCATGGAGGCAGCAGTCACAAGAGGAAATGATGGTCTCCCAGAGAAATTTCTCCATTGGGGAAATCTGTTGCACAGACCTCTGTAAAGTGTTCAAGGGCAAGATGGTTACTTTGAGGACTAAGGTATGCCTGACCCAGGCCAGAGTGGTTTCAGTCCCTTGATATGCATGTGTGTGTTGGACACTGGATACAAAAGACCAAAGAAGAGACAATGCATTTGAGGGATGGTGCTGGAGGAGACTATCTAAAGGACCGTGAGCTGCCAAAAGAACACACAAACCTGCCTTGGAAGAAGTATACCCAGAATGCTCCTTTGAAGCAAGGATGGGGAGACTTCATCCCACATACTTTGGACAGGTTGTCAGGAGAGACCTGTCTCTGGGGAAGAGCATCCTGCTTGGTGAAGTAGAGTGTATTAGTCTGGATAGAACAGAGAAACAAATTCATAAACACACATATGTATATGAGGGAGAGGTTTATATACAAGAGGAATGGAACATTGAGAAAGCATCCCAACCCAGTCCAGTCCAAGTCCATAAGTCCAATATTAGCCCATATGTCTGATACCAGTCTATAAAGTCTTCTTCAGACTCACAAAACACACATGCAATGATGCCAGGACAATCACAGGCAAGTGGGTGCAGAGTCTTGTGTATTCAGTGGCGATAGACGCATCCTGGCACTGGCAGGGTCTCCCCATGGCTCATCCAATATACAGGGCTCCGGATCTATCAGCAGTTTCCAGTGATGGTAGAAGCATCTCAGCACTGACAGGGGTCTCCTGTGGCTCCTCCAGTCTCCAGGGCTCAGGGTTTATCAGCATGCTGCCTTGTGTCTTGTCAGCTGCAATGTCTCCCCTGGACTGAGCTGTAAGTCTCTCACCTCCACGGGGGAAATATTGCGAGATTTCCCAGAATTCTCAGGAGAAGGCCATCCCTACACTGAGGTCTCATTGACTATATCCAGAGGGACAGGCTAAACTCCACCCCCAATCCTGAAATTGACACGAGTACATGACTGCCACATAGAGTAAAGTGACCACATTTTAAGTGGAACACCATTGACCGGGGGTGGGGGTTCTTGATTAAAAATTTGGGCTATATGGAGCCACGAAAATGTTCATAGAACACAAAAATAGTATTGTAATATATTTATTTAATTTTAAAACACCACGAGACACAGGACAAATTGTTAAAAAGCGGGACATCTGGCCACCCTAACAAAAAGAGGAGGGCCCTCAGCAAGGCGGGCTGACACAGTGGCAATAACATTGGGCTCCAGCGTCAGAAGGACTGTGAGGCCGGGCCGGGTCGGCAGTGCTTCCGTCTGTTGTGCACGAGAGCGCTCAGAGTCAGAGTAGACCCAATGGCTCCTGACAAAGCATCAGCAACAGTATTCTTGTTCCTTCTGCCGAGAAGGCCTTTCTCTGCCATTTCCCCCTGCCAAATTCAGCCTTCCAAGCCCACTCAGAGATATGTAACTTCCTCCAAGAAGCCTTCCTGTCTCTAGTTCCTCCCAGGGAGACTGGGCACAGCAGACCTCCACTGCATCCCATCGCCTGCATTCCTGGATCAAATGGCCAGCGCTGAGGTGCTCCCCACCAGAGTCACCCTTGTCACACTCCCACCTCCCGGGAGTCTGGGGTTCTTTACTACTTTGCCTTGAAATTCCCGGGATCTAGGAAGTTCTTTTTTACTCATTTTATTGGGGACTCATACAACTCTTATCACAATCCATTCCTCTATCCATTGTGTCAAGCACATTTGTACATTTGTTGCCATCGTCATTTTCAAAACATTTTCTTCCCACTTGAGTCCTTGATAACAGCTCCTCGTTTTCCCTTCACCCTCCCTCATGAACCCTGGGTAATTTATAAATTATTGTAATTTTTTCATGTCTTATACTGACTGATGTCACCCTTCACCTACTTTTCTGTTGTCCATCCCCCTGGGAAGGGGTCACAGGTAGATTAGTGTGATCGGTTCCCCCTTCCTTCCCCCACCTTCCCCTTACCCTCCTGATATGGCTTCTCTCAATATTGGTCCTGAGGGGTTTATCTCACCTGAATTCCCTGTGTTTCCAGCTCTTATCTGCACCCGTGTACATGCTCTGCTCTAGCCAGCTTTGTAAGGTAGAATTAGAGTCGTGATAGTGGAGATAGGAAGCCTTAAAGAACTAGAGGAAAGTTGTATGTTTCATCGGTGCTATACTGCACCCTGAATGGCTCATCTCGTCCTTGTGACCCTTCTGTAAGGAGATGGCCAATTGTCTACAGATGGACTTTGGGTCTCCACTCCACACTCTCCCTCATTCACATTGATATGATTTTTTTGTTCTAGGTCTTTGATACCTGATACCTGATCCTATCAACACCTGGTGGTCACACAAGCTGGTGTGTGCTTCCTCCATGTGGACTTTGTTGCTTCTGAGCTAGATGGTCTATTTATCTTCAAGTCTCTAAGACCCCAGATGCTACATCTTTTGATAGTCAGGCACCATCAGCTTTCTTTACCACACTTGCTTATGTACCTGTTTTATCTTCAGTGATTATGTCGGGAGGGTGAGCTTCAAGGAATGCCAGATTATTAGAACAAACTGTTCTTGCATTGAGGAAGTACTTGAGTAGAAGCTCAATGTCCATCTACTACTTAATACTGAACCTACAAATATATGTATGTAGATCTACTTCCCCATCATCATATATAAACATATTTACATATGGACATACCTATATTTAGATTTCTATAAATGTCCTTTGCCTCCTAGTTTTTTCCTCTATTTTCTAGTAAGTTCTTAATCAATGTGTGTTAATTTCAAGCAAATTAAGCTTTCCTTGAGCTCTAGAATTCTGTGGTATGATGCTACTGTTCCTTGGGGCTCTGGCCAAATCAGCTGTTCCCTTTGTAAATGAGAAAAAGACCATTCCCCCCATCATTGCTGGTTCCTGTTAATTCACACAAGATAAATAAAAATTAATAGGCAGTCATTTGCCATGTGGACTTAATAATCTAAAATTACAGTTGTCTTGGCCCAGAATGTTAACAAGTCTCACAGTATTGGCGATTTGCTGAGAACAACTTAAGAACCAGGATCTCAGCCTCCTCTCTGCTTTCTAGTCTGCTCTTTCCTCTCTCTTGGCTCCTCATCTCTCTCTCTCTCTCACTCTCACTCTCGCTCTCGTTCTCTCTCTCTTTCGTTCACACACACACACACACACACACACACACGCACACACACCCCAAGGGTCTGGAGGCACAAGAGAAGGAGGCAAGAACACAATTCTAAACTATGACAGCCCCTCACTCAGACCAGGCTGGATATCAGTCAGGAGCACCCACGCCCCCTAGCCAGCGCTCCCCTGGGAAGCTCCATGATGAGACTCATGGAGACTAGTAGTCAAAGGAACACAGATTTAGCTCCATGCCTAGTTACTAAGCCTTGAGGCTCAATTCCTTTCCAAAGACATCTGGTCCCTGGACCACATATAAAAGCCACATGTGCACATGTGGGAGGAAATAGAGAAAGGTCTTTTTTTTCGCATCCCCTCTCCCACACAACCCTGTTGCTTGCTACGATGTTCTGGACTGAGAGGACATTCTCTCATTCTTCTTCTGCATGGCATGCTCCCAAACCTGGTAATTACCCAGCCTGGCCCAGGGGAGGGAAGATGGGTGCCTGCTCAGCTTGGAGCCCAGAAGCACCAGCTGCCCACACATCCACAGCCCCACCCCCGCCCCGGGTTCCACAGTAGAGCGTCAGGCCTTTGCTTGGAGGCACCTCTCAGCGTGCTCAGACAGGATAACTAAGGCTCTGAATGAACAGATCACCTTCAGTGCATGCATGAGAACATGGCTACCCCGGCTTGAAAGTCAACTGATTTTCTTCCCTGCCTATAGTTTTCAGATGGTCTTTTCTAAAGCAAAAAGAGCGTCTCTCCAGAAGAAACCAAGGGCAGCACCCCAGGCTGTGAGAGCGATGGGAACCAGGTCCCCTCGGACTGGAGCCAGAGCCGCCATTCCCATTTGGGACACAGCCGCAGAGCTTGCCGGCTGACAGCCACCATCCCACCTTCCCAGAAGGAGGTGCCCTTGATGAATCCCAGGACCAGACTGAGGACAAGTTCAACCGACTGAGGGTACTCCGCTCTCACTAAGCGGAGGGAGGGAGGGGAGGGGGGCGATGTCCCAGATCCAGATGGCACCTCTGAAGGCTTTCAGTTCCCCACCCGACCCCACGAGGAGTGTGTCCTGCCTTTGGGTGGCACGGCCTTGAGTCAAGGCCTTGAATTGTTCCCAGCCGCCTTGAGCCAAGTGTCTGGAGAATACTTCCAGGAGTGAGTCTGAGTCTGAAACTTTGCAAATGACCTCTCCAGACTTGGCACAACACAAACGAGAAGGTGGGGGTGGTTCGCTGAAAGCATTCCTGCCTCCCAGTGAGAGACCTGGGGTTGATTCCTGCCTAACACCCGCACCTCACGTACAGCCACCACCTGTTGGTGTGTGCAGGCTCGTGTCTTGCTCTGCTGTTGAACAGTCTCAATGGAGCTTCTGGAATCAGACACACTAGGAAGAAAGACCTGGTGACATATTTCCAAACACCGTATGGAACATAGCTGTGCATTTCCGTTGAGCATGGGATCACGATGGATCGGGGGCCGACTTGTTGACAGCAAATGCAGCCGCCACCTTTGGGGGCAGCAGATTGTCACAGCTCTAAGGAAAAGACGGGTGGGTAGGACACAGAGATGACCTCGTGCTGAGGGTCTCCCTCATTGGGATACTGGGCCTTTGCCTGGTGATGTCCTTGTCCCTTTCAAGACCTCAGACGGGTCCTCCTTGAAAAGAGAAGAAAGCCCTGTCCTGTCTTTCTGCAACTGCGCAAGCACAGGCGTGTCCCCCACCCCCACCCCATCTCCTTCCTTCTTGGTGTCCCTGCCCCTGCGATGGGCCTGTCCCTCTGAGGTGTGGTCCTCACCCCCTCACCCTGCCGCTCCGGCGACAAGAAGGGGTGTTGTGGCCCTTTGTTGGCAGTCTCCTTTTTACCTTCCCAATCCACCCCAGCCTGGAGTGGGAATCCAGTCTGGAGAAAGCTGCAGGCGTCAGGACACAGCAGAGCCATTCAAGCCCTGGTTCACCAGCCTTCCTTAAGCAAACGCCCAGACCTGAGGAGGACGGGTGGACATGGCCCCGCCAGCCTTCTCACCAGGCTGTGAACACTCTCCCGGGCCTTCCCCAGGGAAGACTAAAGGTGAGCCAGGTCTAACTGGGCCCCCAGGCTTACTGGGCTGCCGCCCCCAGCAAGGTCCCTACTTCCCCTGCCACAGCCTCTCCCCCAGGGCCTGACCTTGCTACTTACGAGATTCCTGGCAAAGGGGCTGAAGGCGAGCCTGAGACACACTGGTATAAATAGGCCTAGCTGGCTGGGAAGGTCACAGGCCAGAGTGAGCCCTGCAAGGGAAAGACATGGAAATTCTCAGCTGTGCCCTGCAAGCTTCTCTCTGGGGCTGGAGAATGGGAGTAGGCCCCCAGGGAGGGCAGGGGGAAGAGGGCAGCCAGTGGCTGAAAGGCTCTTGGATTGAAGAGGCACTTGGACCTTGCTTGTATTTCTTAAAGAGTCTGGCTTTTCTCAGCGCTCTCGGACTGGGCAGAGGCCAAACTGGAGGGCAGGAAGGTCAAAGAAGCCTGGGAAGGCCCTTGGTTTCCTCCCTCTGCTCCCATGCTGGACCGAGAGCCCAGGGTTCTCTCTCTCTCTCTCTCTCTCTCTCTCTCTCTCTCTCTCTCCCTCCCTCCCTCCCTCCCTCCCTCCATCAAGTCTATTCTAGCCCAGAGGGCAGAGTAGGACTGTCCCGTGGGGTTTCTAAGGTTGTAAATCTCTGTGGTATCAGACAGCCTCGTCCTTCTCCAGAGGAGCCGCTGCTGGGTTCAAACCCTGCCTTTTCAAGTTGCAGCCTGATGCTTCATCCACTGCACCAGCCGGACTTGGCCAACAAAGACTGATCCAGCCTCCGATGTCAATCGTGCCATGGTGAGCAATCCCGGCCTAGCCCTGTGGTGGGCCCCGCTCGCTACCTCCAGACCCCGCCTCCCCGCCCCTTCATTTCCAAGGACCTTGTTGAGGCGGCCGGAGCACACAAGTACTCATAGCTACGCAAATAGCAACGCCTTATTTGCCGTGTTTGCTCAGCCAATATTGACTCTGCAGCCTAACACTGGCGCGATTGAGCCAGGGCTATTCTCATGTTGTTTGAGCAGCACCAGAACAGCCTGTGATCACCGGTTGCAGAACAGGAAGCCTAGGCTCCCTCCCGTGCCCCCAGCACACCCCCTCCGTGGGACGAGGCTGTAAAGACAGAGGAGCCTGTGTGCTCAGTGAGTCCAGCCGACCTCATGCCCCGCGCCTCCGCAGAGCAAACACACCGGGTTGGAGAGGGAGCGTGCTCCTGGCTAAGCCAACACTCCTGGGAGGTTGGAGCAACTGAAAAGGTTGCACAGGGAAGCCACCATTGGGGTGGGACCAGGGAGAGAGAAATGAGGGTGAGTCCAGGCCTGCTGTTCAGGGCTGTGGGGAAAGGCCCTGAGAGACTGGGGCTCTTGGTTAACCAATCCGGCCATCAGCCAAGCACCCGTTAGGTGAGGCCCTACGAGCTGGGATGAGCCTCCGCCGTGAATAAGGTGGGAGGTGTAGAGGGGAAGAACCCCACTGGATACGTTACTGTACCTGCTGAGTGTTCATGAGAAAAAACGCAACCAAAACATCACACCCGTGGCCAGCCAACTGACTCCAACCCACGGGCCTGTGTGGGTCAGAAAAGAACTGTGCTCCCTAAAGGTTTGGATGGCTACTGGGATCGCAAAGGTTTACTGTGCCAACCTGGTCAATAAAGACGTGGCAGGTTGAGGGGCCGAGAGATAAATGGCTCGGTGAGCCGCACCTTTCTGGTTCTTGGGTCTCTACATTTCTGATAGTTAGACCAGGGTGCAGCTGCCTGATCCAGCTCCCCGCTCCAGCTGGCAAGGCTCACTTCCTGTAAGAGATCTCTGAGGAGAAGCTACAGCCCTGAGTGTTGGAGCAGCCACACGGAGACCCTGCCAGCACCGAGTGCTTACACACTCACGGAATTGACTTTTCTCCTGCAGTCGGCATCATCGCATGTGTTTTGTGAGATGGAGGAGGACTTTGTAGATTGGTATCGGACATATGGGTTCATATTGGACTACGGGATTGGACAGCACTCGGTTGGGACGCTTTCTTAATGTACACTTATCCTTTATATAAAACTCTCATTTACCTAGGAGTTTCTAATTTGCCCAGACTAACATGGCTGCTATTTTAGAAGCAGGTAACCAGTCAGGTCTTTCTCTTGAGGATCCTCTGGGTAGACTTGAAGCTCCAACCTCTCCCTTAGCTATCAGTGCATTAACCGTCTGCAGAGACAGTTCTTGTCTGGGTTTGTCTTTGCTGTACGGGAGAAGCCAGCCAGTGCATGCAGGTCTCACCTGTAAACAAGCCCCATCCCAGAGTCCCATTCATCCTGTCCTCGAGGGATGTATTCCCTCCCACTATCTGCAAGGGTGGAGGAAGCCACAGAGAGAGAGAGAGAGAGAGAGAGAGAGAAATCACATGCAGCAGTCCCAGGAGAGGGGCGAGACAGGTGGTAAGTGGGGTCAGAGGCAGAGAAAGCGCAAAACCCATATGGACTGAAGGCGCGATGGTTCCAAGTCTTGAGCTGGCTGCCTCAATGAGGCAGGGCTCAATCACCCGTAGTGGGTCTGCACGGACGCAGACACGCCATGGGGTACCCAGAGAGAGAGGTCCGTCCACCAGCACAAGCGGATGGCTAGTCTTGCCCACAAGTCAAGCAAACGTAGGCTCAGCTGGACGCATTTGGATCCGGGCCTGGGGCGGGTCTCTAGGTCAACATTAAACAAGCTGCCAGGACCATCCAGGGGGCATTCTAAAAATTAGTGCGGCCAGCCTTGGTGGCTAGGGAGCACCAAATTGGTCATTTGCTGAAATTGCTCGTTAACATTTTCAACTAATTGCTCTCTCCAGAGTGTGGAAATGAGCAGGAATGCTTCAGAAGTCAGCGCTAGCACCAGCCTTTACCATGACCTGGACCCTCCACTTGGGAAGTTGCTCATTTTTCACAAGGTCGGCCTTTCCAACGTGTGGCTGAAAGTCTCATCCGACAGCCAAGGCTGTCGGCTTGCTCCCCACGCAGCCGTGATGGCTGATGGAGCTGCCCATTGTGCCCCCTTCGCCGAGGAAAGCCCTCCCCACCCACCCCCAGGAAGGGGCCTGGCCGCCATGTGGATCGCTCCAAAAGATAGCCCTGTCCCCACTCCAGCTGGTGAGCAGAGATGGACACCTGACTGAGGGGAGGTGGCCCGTGGGCTGCCCAGTCAGATCCTCTCTCCCGTGGATCTGGACCGTGATGTTGGGTCCTGGGCCAGGGTTGCATGAACAGGAGACTCGCCAGAGAAAGTGATTCTGCAGAGAAAAGAACAGCCAACCTACAGAGAGAGGACGAGCTTGAAAACCAACAAACAACCCCCTGCACGGCCTCGGGAGAGGATATATGGAGCACTTGCTAACGTCCCTGTTCCACTGGCCCCTCCCGGGAGAGCCCGTCACCCACCCTGCCTTTGGCTCCATGAAGTTCCATGTTCTCTTGTCAGCAGCCACCTCCCGGTAACGGAGCGGCCTTGCTTCGGCGGCTTCTCTTGGCTGTAATCTTCATGGAAGCAGCTCGAGGAACCTTTTTTCCCAGCGACTTTCTAAAAGTTTGCATCACCGTCATTATTCTCACTATCATTTTCTTCTTCATCATCGTGAAGAGCCAGTATACCCAGCATGCACCTTGCAAGCATAGGTGGCAGGACTTGGTCTCCGTCGTTGCCTTCTGTTGCGCAGAGTCGCTGTGGGTCAGAACCGAGCAACATGCTCAGCCTTATCTTCCAACCAAACAGGTATTAGCCAAGATGCCCAAACAACTCACCACTGTGGCATCGATGGCAACTCATAGAGCCCCTACAGGACAAGAGAGAACTGCCAAGACGGTAGCTCTTTATGAGGGTGGACAAGACAAGCCCCATCTTTCTCCCTCAGAGAGGCTGGCAGTGTTGGTGCTGGCGTTCTCCAGGCCCTCCGGCTGGAACGCAATGGTAGACAGTGTGGACAAATCAAACTGCTGGCTTTGTGCTTAGCAGCTGAATGTATAACCTCTCCCCTACCTGGGCTCCTGTTAATCAAGAGACCCATTTCTAAACCACCTGCACTACGTTTGTTCAACACTGCCCCTCCTCCTTGCCCACTCTCACGCAGCTCCTTCCTCTCCTGCTCTTTCCCCTTTTAGTGCTTCCCTGTAATGTGTCTGGCACTGGCAGTCAGCTGATGAGTAAGCTATGGACACCACATGCTCCTCTGTGGGTTGTTTGCTCGGCCTCCTTCAATAAAAGCTAGTAGCCTATCAGTCAACAGTTAGTCATTCAACAAACACTCACCAAACTGTGTCAAAGGACACTGCGGGGGGGAGAGACAAACAAACCACTTTGGAAGGCCCAAGAACAAATGTGAGCGTACTTTTTCATTGTTCCCGTTCCAGTAAAGGAGTTGTCCTGACATGCTACATGCACACCCACGGTGCAGGTGAAAGAAGAGGGTCAGCACAGCACAGCTTTTCCTTTGCTGGCTGAGGAGGGGCAGGAATGGAAGTGCGCTCCTTTAAGAGAAACAAGCCCTCATTCCGGGATTCTAAAACGACTCCAAGGAGGTGAAAACACAGCCGGAACACTGTCTCCACCAGAGCTTCTCTCAGCTGCTCACATGCTGTCCTGGAGCAGCCACGGAAGTAAACGGTCACTGTTGTCACTGTTGTTCTTCGAGGCCGTCAAGTTGGCTTGACTCAGAGGTGCTGGGGGCAATGGAACAAAACACCACCTGCTCTTCTGCCATCTCACAACTGTTCTTTTCTTTAAAAAAAAAAAAAAAACCTTTTATTGTGGGCTCGGACAACTATCACAATCCATACATCCATCCATTGTGTCAAGCACACTCATACATTGGTTGCCATTCTCAAAACATGTGCTTTCTACTTGAGCCCTTGGTATCAGCTCCTCAATTCCCACCCAAAACCCCCACCCCCGTCACAGTTGTCCTTTGTTTGAGCCTTTGTTGCAGCTATCACATCCACCCACCTCCCCGAGGGCCTTCCTCTCCTTCTCTGCCCCTCCACTTTACCAGTCATGATGTCCTTCTCCAAGGACTGGTCTCAATTGGTAACATGCCCAAAGCCTCGCCTCCTTGCCTCTGAGGAGCATTGTGGCTGTACTCCTTCTAAGACAGAGTCTTTCTTCTCCAGACAGCCCATGGTACTATCGATATTTTTCTCCAGCCCCACAATTCAAATGCATCAATACTTCTTTGGTAAACCTAAAGGGGTATTTTGCCATATGATTTGGGGGGAGGAAGGAGCCCAGGTGACACAATGATTAAGCTCTCAGTTGCCAACAGAAAGGTCAGTGGTTGGATTGCAGCAGGTGTGCCATGAAAGAAAGACCCGGAATCCATGCTGGTTAAGATGACAGCCGGTGGGTCACACACGCAGAGCCATCTGAGTCAGCATCTGCTCAGCAGCACCCAACCACGTGTCTTATGGGTGGTGAAGCACTTGGAGATACTCACAAAAAGATGGGAGACTCAAGTCCACCACGCACAGGCATGCAGGAGAAAGTCCTGGCGATCTCATCTGAAAAACTCCTCCATCTCTCTCCTTGGAGGACGAGTGCCACTCTGACAGATGGGAGGGCCAGGTGGCAACCTGTTTGGTTATTTTAAGGAGTCCTCTTTCGTGATGTGAAAAAGAATCTCAAGGAAGCAACTCCCACCTCCATGAGTTGTTGCTTTTTTGATATCTTTAATTTATTTTAATTTAATTAAAAATCTAATACCTTTACATTTTATTACTGTGACAAAAAAAGATGATAACTATTGGACAAAGCCTAAATGCTTAAAATGCATCTAACTAATCTCCCACAACTCTACCCCCTTAATTCAATGAATGATCACCATATATACTTGAGTATAAGCCACTCCAAATATCCGTCGAGACACCTGATTTTACCACAAAAATGGCATTACAAACTGTGCTGAAAAACTCAGTTTATACTCAATTATGAGCATGTGTGTGTGTGTGTGTGTGTCTTTGCACAGAGAGTCCATTTGGATATGCATATTGCCTTTCAAGGGTAGGAGATGCATGTAGGGATGACCACTGCCGACATCTAAGTTGTAATCTGCTGTTTCATCCTACTGATCACATTTCCATGTGTAAGCAATATTCCCAGGCTCAGGTTCCTACAAGCCTCTGTGTGACCTCTAACTCCAGGCAAAAACCTACCCAATTATTTACCACATGGAGGGCCCAGTCTCCCCAAGCTCCAGCTCCCGCTCCCACTTGTGGTGCTGCAAGGTGTTATCTGTTGCTGCACACAAGACTCACCGACAGGCCAGGAAGACTCCTTCTGCCAGACCTAGTCTCCTGCTGCTCACTGCCTCTCCTGATGGCCAGGCCTCCCCAGACTCTGTCCATGCTGTCCTTTCTGAGTCCCTCCCATTCCCTGATCATCCATGTGCTCCCGATAGGGGTCCTGATCAGTATCCCCTCCCCATTTCAGCACTGAGCAGCAACAGCCACCGTCCATGCCAACTCAGGTGTGTGAATTAGAGAGAACTGGGCTCCATCGGGTTTTCAGTGGCTGATCTTTTCAGACAAAAACAGCCAGTCCTTTATTCTGAGCACCCCAGGATGGACCCCAGCCCCCAGCATGTTTATCCTCTGCATCACTCAAAGGCATTCTAAGTCCTGGTTTGCAAGTGGGGGAAGCAACGAATGAATTTCTCTCTCCCATCTATGTCAAATTGACTTTTGTTTAACAAAATCATCTTGGAGCATGCCTCTCTCCCTTGACCAAATAAATCCTCTTCTAGGAATTGGCTCCCAATCCTAAAACACGGGAGAAAGCTTTAGGGGCCAAGATGTTCATCACAGCATGTTCAAACCAAGAACACAAACAGACAAAGGAGGCTAAGGCCCTCCCCTTGCTGGAACTCAGATGCCAGTCTATCCACTAAAAATGGTGTTTCAGTCAGTTTTTTTAGCAAACAGGAAAATCCTATCACAGACACACGTTTTGGGGTAAGATCTTAGCTACATGACAAAAGCAATTGCATCAAAGCAGGGCTATAAGGAAGAGATGGGTTGTATTGTGTTTTTGCTTGGCTGTGTGCCTCTTGGCATAGTTATTATAGGTAGAGTCCCTCAAAGAGATGTTCAACAGCAGCAGCTCTCCAGGAGCATGGCTGGGCCTCCCACTCCCACCAGAGGGCGGTGATGCCCACCCCCACCCCCAAAAAAGAGATGTTCAAATGGGAGAAAAAGTTCTTTTTTTAAATGATGCTGGGGTTCTGCTTATTGGGTTAGTTCCCATTTGCTTCTTAAGAGTCTCATGAAGGCCATTGTCAGAGCAAGTTCTTCCTCAGCCTATCCGCTCACACTCCTGCTAGACACTGGGTTTGCATGCCTTCATGTGCACATCTGTTCATCGACCAAACTTTACTGAGCACCTACTACATGCCACACACTGCTTAGGGTGCTGGGTACACAGGGACGAGGAAGGTAGATGGGGCCCTGCTGTCCCTGAGCTCTCTCTACCACTAAGAGGCACGAAAAGATTCATGGCAGGTTGTCATCGCATCCCCCATGATAAGAGCGCTAAAGAATGCTCCATCATTGGCACTGGGTCTGGCTACCAGCCACAGGAATGCAACAACAGAGACGGGGACAAAAGACGCCTTGTTCCTTCCAAAGGCCAGAGGTGGCCCTCTCAGGGCTAGAGTTATGTCTCCTGGCAATATTTCTGCTTTCACATCCTTAACTTACAGGTCCAAACCCGCTGCTGGAGCGCCAGTGCTCACATCTCTGCTCTGAGTGACCCCCCC
>PVJH01041839.1:0-14698 GCA_004026705.1 Nesogale talazaci | reverse complement strand
TGTGGCTGCTGTTGGTTTCATTCGTTCACATGTTACCAAGGCCACGGGCGCAGCCTGTCCGAGGGTGCAGAGCCTGCCTTGTGCTTCTCCCCTGCTTCTCTATGGGGCAAACTGGAAAGATCCAGAAAACCAAACGCACTGCCCTTGAGTCCACGCCGACCCATGGCCAGCACACTGGACAGCGTTTCTGGGACGGGAACTCAGCAGGAGCTGGCAGTCTCATCTTTCCTAAGCTCCGAGCCCTGGGGGTTCCAGGCTGTGACCTTGGGCTCAGCCACCCAGTGGGGAGCCACTGTGCCCTGGGGCGCCCTTTGAGCGGACCCAAAGCAGATACCTCTAGTTTATCCTGCATGCTGGGCAAGTCAAGTGTTTCGTTACAGTGGACGATGGGAGAAACCAGCACCGGGAGGGACTTTCACGTGGCCTCGCACTGAAGGACCTTCGCGCTGGGCTGGATGCAGATCCGGGCGGCAGGGCTGGGGGGTTGTGCACCACTGTCATCTCCTGCCCTAAGAGCTCGGTGCAGACCGCTGGCCCCAGGAGACTTCCTTCCTAAGGGTGGATCCACGGCCAACAAGACCCACCCTTGAGAGTCACTATGACGTGGACTCCGTTCAGTGGCAGTGGGTGGTGGCCATGACGGTGGAAGGGGATGTCCCCCCCTGGAGAAGGGCTTGTGGAAAGAGAGTCCTTGCCTGCCGCCCCACCCCCCACCCGCTTTGGTCTGCTGCGTCTCAGGACACAGCCCCGCCGAGAAACAAAATGGGGACAAACTCAGGAAGGCGTGCTGAGAGGACACACACACACATTCACTCACTCTCTGGGGCCACCTGCCTGTGTGAAATCCCAGCGCTGTCAGCTACCGCTGAGGGACTCCTCCTCCCTCTCCTCCTCGGCAGGGGGGCCATGGGGAGATGGTGGCCGGGATCTTCCAGCGCTGTGTGAGAAGCAGTGAGCGGGGTCATCCAGGCTGGGCACTGCTGCCCGCTGGGTGTGCTGCGCGTGAGGGGGGTGGTGAGGGGGTGGCTGTACATCCTGTGCCTGGGGCTGGCTGGTTGCTGGGCAGTCGAGGAGGGGGTTGCAGAGATGGAGCCATGGTGCCAGGCAGGGGTCCCGGGGGGCCTGGCCGAGTTCCAGTCCCTGAGCTGTCATTGGTCCTGGAACTAGGGCAGTGGAGCCCCTAGTGAGGGCCGACCCGAGTCCGTGGTGAGCAGGCACCGGAGGCCCAGGGAGGTCCCACTCTCAGCCCTCCCGTCAGACCGTCCAAGCCTCAGGGTCGCTGGTATTGGTCACCCTGGTCACCTCGGGTGATGTGGGGTGGCCTTCCTGTTCCACTGGGGCGTCTGAACAGATGGAGGGAGCTAAGAGGGAATGTCAATAAAGCATCCCAGGGCATAGTGGAGAGCCGCTCAGGACTGGGAACCCACCCCACCCCCACCAACTCAAAACCTGATGCCACGTGCTGGGTGTGTGTGTGTGTGTGTGTGTGCTGTGCATGTGCCTTGGAGGGGCCCCAGTTCCCACTGACAGTAAACAGAATGAAAAACCACCCTCCCTGCCCGGCCCCCACCTGCAAGGAGAGCCAGCTCTGTGGCTTGGAAGTGTTGAATCAGTTGCACACTCTCCTGTGTCCTGGTTCTGGGAAGACAGGACATCCTGCACGGAGACTGTTTGGCTTTGGGAAAGTCAGAGAATGTGGAACCTGGAAACCTGGGTTCTCGTGACCCAAGTGATCATGTGACTCTGACAGTTTCCTGCCTCTCCGAGCCCCAGTGTGTGTTAGAGACCGGGGACCACCCCCAAGGCCTCACCCAGCTCTCTGGGTTTCTGGCTCGCACTGCCCCTGCCCCATTCCACCCCCCACCCCCCCACCCCTCCATCACTTGGCCTGCAAGTTTCGCCTCATTCTCACACTTCAATGCTGGCTCTTTGAGAGGGGGGCGTGGGGGGGGGTGGCGGGCAGCAGATCACTCTGTGGCCTGCTCAGCACACTCGGTGGGAGTGAGCTCCTGGCCAGCTGAGTTCTTCTCCAGGGAGGTGGTGTGGGGAAGATTGGTGGAGTCAGGGCCTTGGGAGAGGACCCAGAGAAACAGGCCCTCTGGCCACGCCCCTGCTCCGAGCTGTTGTGCCGAGGCCCTGAGGGCGGCCGGGGGCTAAGTGGGCCTGGGACACCTCCCCATCCCCAGACAGCCTGAGTCCCTCCTGCTCAGCTCATGGAGAGACAGGGCCACAGACTGAGGGCTTGGGGCACCGACTCCATGAACCTGGCTCCAGCCCCAGCAGGTCGGGGAGCTGGCTTACTTAGAGGAAAACATGCTGTACCAGCAGCCAGGCACCAGGGACCCGGCCCTGGCCCTGTTCTCTGTTCCTTGGGTGGCCTGGGCCTCCTCCCGGAGCTCCAGATTTTCATCCTTCAGTGGGACAAGGATCCAGGTGTCGGCTCCATCCGAAGATGGAGGCCTGTGACCCTGACGTCACCGGGTCTGGGAGTGTATGGCCACCCCACCCCCCCAAGCTCTTTGCCATGCACTGTTCCAGCCCAGAGAAGACCCCCACGCTGACTTAAAGGCGTAATGAGCTTTCCTGAGCCTGGGCAGGCTCCTCCCTGAGACGCGGGCTCCACTTGCTCTGCAGAAAGGGCGTCCTGTTGTCCAGTCACAGAGGAGCCGTGTGGCAGCCCAGCGCCTGGCTCAGGAATCCGGGAGGTTCCTTCCGCACGTGACTGACTCTTGCTTTGCCTCCTGCACCTCGTCGTCCACACGTCCCAGGGCTGAGAAGCCATTTTTAAAGCCTAGCGTGAAACATAATAACAACAATAAAATGATTTTAAAACAAAACCAAGGGAGCAAGCCTAGCAGGGCTGAGGTCCAGGCCAGGGTGGATGGGTCAAGGAGGTCAGCCGTTGACTGGCCTGCTGGTCTTGGGAAGCGGCTCTCTGCCCCAGGCTCTCCGGTCTCCATGGCACCCGCCTGGCTTCTCTGCAATCAATAGGATTTCCACTGGCCGGTTATCAGAAGTAGATCCCCAGACTGCTCTTAGGCCAGAGCCCAACTGAGTCATGTCTATCTTAGGCCGGGTTGACTAAAGAAACAAATCCAGAGACACGCATTTATGTAAGAAAAAGCTTAAAAATTAAGAAGTAATTGTAAAAGAAACATCCCAGCCCAGTCCAACAAAATTCCATAAGTCCAATACTAGTCCTTGAGTCCTTCAGACTCACGCAGCCACATGCAATGAGGTAGATCACGGGCCGGTGGGTGCAAAGTCCTGTGGATCCAATGGCGGTGGCCGCATCACAAGACCCAAAGCAACCAGGGTCAGCCAGCAGGAAGGTGAAGGCGGGGAGAGAGAGACAGAGGGGAGGTGGTGTCCCAGAACCCTCCTTTAAGAAGGCCGCAAGGAGGCATCATTGGGCTGGGACCCCCTCACTTTTATATAGCTTCAAGTTCACATGAAATTAGGTACCTACCCCAGTGGGTGAGCCTGCTGGTATTTGAAATAGCAGTGACATCACGGCATACAAGCCACCACAGTATGTGGGCAGTATGACCCAGCACTGCCCAGTGTGCCAGCTGGCTGAACCCTGGTGTTAGTGGTTGACCTTTCAACAAGAGAAAACTTCTGGTCAGGCCAGTTTTGAAGTCAGGAGAATGGACGTGGTGGTTCTGAACTCTCCTGGCTTGGAGTAATTGCCGGACACTTGGTACGGTGCCAGGTTCTGGGCCTCCCTGGTGGGTGGAGTGTGTGTCTTGATTGATAGACAGCACTGCTCTCATTCCGTGTAGGGGGCCTGTGGGCTTGGGGAATAGGGAGCCCTTGGTAGCGAGAACAGAGGCCGGCTCAGGTAGATTATTGGGCATTGGCCCAACCCCGTGCATTTGTTGACTGCTGTGTCCTTGGTCTAGGGATGGAGCGGTAACCAGGTAAGCTTTTTGCCAGTGCAAAGCTTACAGTCAAGGGAGAGCTTTCTGCTTGACCCAGTGGCCAGGCCCCCTCTTGGCCAAGCTGGACCCAATGTGGATAGACTCAGGTCCCTCAGAAAGGTGTTTAGCTCCTGCTTAATCCCAGAATCCTTTAGCCAAGTGAGAGGGGGGACAGAACGCCCCCCCCACCTCCACCCCGGTGACTTAAGGCACCAGGACAAGGGCTTGCCCAGTCAGCAATGAGGGGGGACAGTAGCCAGTCTCTGGGCCCCACCCACCCTGCACAGCATTTATCATTAAATTACTGTCCAGGAGGGGTGGCACTGTGTTGTTTTCTTCCCCCCTCCCCCACCCCCAGTATCTATTGCTGAACACAGTGTATGATTGTGACACGTTCGTTAGGTTTCCTGATGCGGCCTTTGATCAAAAAACACCTCCTTTTTTGTTTAATCATTTTATTGGGGGCTTGTACAGCTCTTATCCCAAGCCAGCTAGCCAGCCAGCCATCGTGTCAAGAACATTTGAACATTTGTTGACATCATCATTCTCAAAACCTTTGCTTTCTGTTTGAGCCCTAGGTATCAGCTCCTCACTCCCACCTTCCAATAGACACCTCTTAGAGAGGAGAGAGAATGAGAGAGAGAGAGAGAGAGAGAGAGAGAGAGAGAGAGAGAGAGAGAGCTGTTAATTCTAACCCCTGTGCTTGCGGACCCAATCACTGGGCGCAGGGTTTCTCGGACGTCAGTGAGGCCGTGTCGGGGCCCGGCGCGTGGAGAAGAGGAAGCCTCAGTGTAGGCTGCACGCAGGAGAACAAGCTGAAACGAGACTAGGCCGGCAGAGGAGGAACGCCTTGGCCCCTAGAGCCAGCGCCCCAGATTCCGACTTCTAGCACTCTAAACCGTGAGAGAGTATGTTTCCTTCTGATAAAGCCTGTGGCATTTCTGTTAATAGCGACAGCAAGAAACGAGAACTGGGGAGTTTAAGGTGCCCTAACAGACACTTTAAAGAGAAGTTGTTTTGGACTTGGGGAGCAGAGTCTGCAGGGATGCCTAGCAAACCCACTGCCCCCGCGTTGACAGGGAACGGCCCAGTGGGGCAGGGTAGAGCGGCTTCTTAGGGTGTCCGAGACTGTGACTCTTGCTAGGTGCTCTCAGCCTCATCGTCATGGTGGGTTTGACCTGAATTCTCTGCAGGCAGCAGCCCAATGGGAGCCCATTCTGCTCCCAGGGCGCCCACGCCTCAAAGGCAGGCCCTGGTTGACCTCCAAGAGGCTGTTGGTGGAGGTACACGAGTACTCTAGTCCGGGTAGACTAGAGAAACAAATTCATGAAGACACATATAGATATAAGGGAAAGGCTTCTATATAAGAGGAATGGAACATTGAGAAAGCATCCCGACCCAATCCAGTCCAAATCCATAAGTCTGATATTAACCCATATGTCCAATACCAATCCATAAGTCTTCTTCAGACTCACGAAGCACACGCAATGACACCAAGACAATCACAGTCCAGTGGATGCAGAGTCTTGTGTGTCCAGTGGTGGTAGAAGCATCTCAGCATTGGCAGGGTCCTCTCTGTGGCTTCTCAAGCATCTCAGCGCTGGTAGGGATTTCCATGTGGCTTTTCTGCCTTCAGAGGTTTGGCTCCATCAGGGTCAGCCCCTGTGGCTTCTCTGGGATGTCTCACAGAGAGTCAGCTGTGCATCTTGTCAGTAGAACTACTCCAAGGGACTGAGACTTGTGTCCTATCAGTAGAGCGTCTCCAAGGAAATACAGCCGGATTTTCCAGAATTCTCAGGAGACAGCCATGTTCACATAGAGGTCTCATTGGTTATCTCCAGATTGACAGGTTAGACTCCACCCCCTACACTCCCAATCCTGAAATTGACATGAATAGTGACTACCACAACGAGTTAAGGATATTTCTTCTGAGACATCTGGAAGACGAGAGCGTTGTCATGAAGGGCACATGGAGGCTCAGGTGCTTCTGGTGAGGCTTAAAAGGGAAATCCAAGGGCTGAGCTCTGGTGGCATAGTGGTTGAGTGCGGGACTGCGGCCCATGGGCTTGGAGGTTCAAATCCAGCAGCGGCTCTCAGGAGCAGCGCTGGATAGCTCCCATGACCATCAGAGGGCAGTGATGCCCCCCCCCCAAAAAAAGGGAAATCCAGCAGCCCCTGGTTGGCAGTTTCCCCGTTTAGACCTCATGAAAGAGTGTCTGCTGGAAAAAACAAAACAAAACCCTGGTAACACTGTCAAGTAAGCGTTGAATGGATTGACCACAAGGTCAGCAGTTCAAGCCCACCAACTGGCCCAAGGGAGAAAGAGGAGGCTGTCTGCTCCTATAAAGATTTACACGGAAACCCGATGCAGGGTTGCTGTGAAGGGGAATCAATGGCATGGCAAGTGGGTGTGGTTTGGTTATGGGGGGGAAACGAGGAACCACAGTATGTTCCAAATCTCCTTTGTAGTGGAAATGGCTGCCTTCTGTGGCTAACGTGTGTTCCAGACACCGCTGGTTCACTGGACTCTTCTCTAAGGAGGCGGGGATTCCGCCTTTTATTCAAGAGATGGAGAGGCCTGTCCGGATCTGTGTGACGGCAGCAGCAGAGAGGGGCAGAGACAGGACAGGACAGAATGAAGACAACAAGCCCTCTGCCTCCGTGGATTTCCAGGCAGGAAAGGGTCAGTGGAGTGACTCCATTACAGACATCTGTCCTCCAAGAAAAGGAAGGGACTGTCCAAGGAACAGCAGGGAAATCAAGACCGTGGGCGGACAGTGGGGGCGGGGCTGCTGCTTTACAAAAGAGGAGCCCGTGCCTTCATTCCAAAGCAGGGTGTAAATCGCCCAGTGGTTTCATCAATCTGCAGGCTTTTACCACCTCAGTTCCAGAGTGTGGACCGGCTCCTCAGGTGGGCGAAGGGGACAGGCTGCCACCCAGGGATGGGGACATGGGGCTGCCTTAACCTAGGGCCGTCAGTGCCCAGTGTGGCGTGTGGCCACCATGCCTGTGACCAGGAGGACTGAGCAACCAGGCATGGGGTTGTTCGTCACTCAGAGACTGGCCCCAAACCAAGGGTGCCGAGCTGCCATCCCAGTGGGCCTGGAAGGCAGGACCGTGCCCCAGGGCCTGGCATCTCCCACAGGCCCTGGCGCATGGCCAGCACCCAGAAGCTGGACAGCAGGGATGTTGCCCAGATGGGTGGTCCCTGAGAGGACAACGTGAGTTCCTCAGCCTCAAGGGCTTCTGGGTTGTGAATGTGCTTGGTGCCCATGACCTGTCGGTCCCCCGGCTTCTCTCCTTTGTAGTGGAAATGGCTGCCTTCCGTGGCTAACGTGTGTTCCAGACACCACTGGTTCCCTGATGGAGAGGAGGATGGTCCCAGGATGGTCTCTGTCCAAAGTTGTACCCATCTCCCCTTGACATGCAGGTCCCTCCTTCCCGCAATCACACACCCGTGCTGCTGTCTGTCACCCATCACCTGGCATCCGTCACCGTCACCTCCTTCGCAGCCCTGCAGGGGGCAGCACCACCCACTCGGGAAAACCTGCTTTCCGTGATTCCGAAGATAAGATTTTGGACATGGAGTTGATTTAAGACTTTTGGCATGCTTTTATGGGGACGAATCCTATGGATGTATTTCCCTGTGGAAAGGCTTTGACTTTGGGGGGCCCTAAAGTTTGGATGTTAGGGATTGAATTGTGTCCACTGCCCCACCATATATGCTATACATCCTAACCCCTGTAATTATTGAAACCCCGTTTGGGAAGAGAGTTTTCTTATTGAGGCTGGAACTCAGGTTTGGGCAGAGGATGTGGGCTGCCCCCGGGTACATGGAGGCCAGGCCTTCTCTCCTCCCCCCTCCCTCCCTCTGGGCGTCACGCAGACCTGCTCCTCTAGCGTGACAGTGACATTGGGGATAGTGGGTGTAGCGTCTCTGAACAGAGCCCTCAGAGTCATTGCCACTTAGCTTACGGAGCACCACCCCCCCAGAAGCTGGTACTGGCCCCTCCATCTGGCAAGTGAGGACGTGGAGGCTTGGCACTAGCCAAGTGACTGGGACCCCCCCTCCCCCCAAGACCAAGCCTGCACCCTCCCTGCTGGCCCCACGAGTCACGACCCCCTGTCCTCTCACCCCCCTGCAGGCTTCCATGTGATCCCCACCATCTCCAGCATCGTCCCCGAGAGCTGCCTGCTGATCGTGGTGGGCCTGCTGGTGGGGGGCCTGATCAAGGGCGTGGGCGAGAAGCCCCCTCTCCTGCAGTCGGACATCTTCTTCCTCTTCCTGCTGCCGCCCATCATCCTGGACGCGGGCTACTTCCTGCCGCTGCGGCAGTTCACCGAGAACCTGGGCACCATCCTGATCTTCGCCGTGGTGGGCACGCTGTGGAACGCCTTCTTCCTGGGCGGCCTGATGTACGCCGTGTGCCTGGTGGGCGGCGAGGAGATCAACAACATCAGCCTGCTGTCCACCCTGCTCTTCGGTAGCATCATCTCGGCCGTGGACCCCGTGGCCGTGCTGGCCGTCTTTGAGGAGATCCACATCAACGAGCTGCTGCACATCCTCGTCTTCGGGGAGTCCCTGCTCAACGACGCCGTCACCGTGGTGAGGCCCCCCGCCGGGCCCCAGGCAAAGCGCTGGCCCTCTCGCTGCTTGCCTCGGCGTGGACCGTGGGTTCGGGCGGACCCTCGCCGTTCCGTGGCGGCCTGGTCCTCTTCGTGAGGTGTGATCAGATGGGTCCAGGGCTTTGCCCCAAAGGCTCCGAGAGGCGCCGCGGAGAGTGAGCCTGCCGGGCGGGCCACGTGCTGGCCGAGTCCTGAGGGCCTCAGCCGAGGCCTGCAGCACAGGCACACTGGGCACACCCCTCCCCCGCCTGCTTCCCCGGGGAGCAGACGCGTGTGCACGTGAGCACGCTGCATGGTGAAAGCACCCACGCCTCTCCGAGCCAGCCCTGCGGGCCGCAGTCACACACCTAGGCTGGCACGGCATCGCGTGCGTGTGCCCGCTCCACCCCCTCCTCCCTCGCCCACTGCGGAGGGAGCAGTTCCTCACCCACCACACCCCGGCTTCCTCTTCCTAAGCTGCCTCCCCAGGACCCGTGAGTAGAGCCGGGGGGCTGGCCTGAGCAACAGGCCTCTGTGTCCGTCTCTTCCAGGACCCGCTCGGGAACCTCAGTTTCCCCACAAGAACCCACTAACGGCCCACGGAGTGGCACTCACCCCTGTCTGTGAAACCACCATGGTGGCAGTCAGTGGTGAGGGGATAGCAGCTGGGTTGACCGAGAGCTGCCAGGGAGTGCCCCATCTCATCTGCAAGGTCACATTAGTGACCAGGCTGGGCTTCACACCTGCGGTCAGAGCGCCGGCCTCTGTGGGTCCAGCGGCAACGGGCCTCACGCCCCATGTCCACGCGCCTGGCCCCGTGGTGGGCCCTGAGGACCCCTGCACCCCCTCAGGGCAGAAACCTGGGCAACCCCGGGGCCGGCCAAAGCCCGGCCTCTCTTTCACTCTGGCGCCTGTGTGTGGGGATCCCGACCCCCAAGAGCACAGCTCCGTGGTCTCAGGCCTCTGCCCGGCCCCATGGCCACACTCACCTGGCCTCCAGGTGCTGCCCAGTGGGACAAGCGCGGGGCCCAGCTTGTCTGCTCCCCTGCTGGGGCCCTTCCCCAGGGCAAAGGCAGCTGGTGGCTGTGTCAGCTCGGCTGGTCACCATCAAGGGGCTTCGCTGTGCCCAGGTGCCACGTACGGGCCTGGCAGCAGCGGCACAAGTACCATTTCCTTCTCGCCGGAGAGAGGGGAGGCCCCAGCCCATCCACAGTCACTCAGTGTGCCCGTTCCGGTCCTGCGGGCCTCGCCTCCTGGCAGCCCGTGCTGCGGCGGCGCCTGGCCCTGCTGCGACTCTCGGTCAGCCCCGTGGGGCCGGAAACCCCGCCCAGCATAGCCCAGGTGGCGGCTGCTCTGCGTGCCCCCTCTCGAGAGCCCTGGGCGGCTGGCACTGTCACGTCCCTGCTTCGCAGATGGGAAACTGAGGCACGGGGAGGCGGAGGACCTGGTCCCACCCGGGCTAGCAAGCAGCCCAGCCTGGAGGGTCCGCACGGCTTAACACCTGCTCGGCTCTCAGTGCCCTGCTCCCACATGGCTGCTCAGGGGGCCCCAGCCCGCGGCAGGGACGGGACCCCCACGATGACCGGCCTGCGCCCCCTCTTCACCTCCAGGTCCTGTACCACCTCTTTGAGGAGTTCGCCAGCTACGAGCACATCGGCATCGTGGACATCATCCTGGGCTTCCTCAGCTTCTTCGTGGTGGCCCTGGGCGGGGTGTTCGTGGGCGTGGTCTACGGGGTCGTCGCTGCCTTCACCTCCCGGTTCACCTCCCACATCCGGGTCATCGAGCCGCTCTTCGTCTTCCTCTACAGCTACATGGCCTACCTGTCCGCCGAGCTCTTCCACCTGTCGGGCATCATGGCGTGAGTGCTGGGGCCTGCCGGTCCACCTTGGTGGGGGGCGGGGCGGAGGGGGCTGCCAGCGTGATGGCCGTGTCTCCAGCTCTCGGCCCTGCTTGGAAGCCGTTTCAGCGGCAGGGGCATCCAGAAAGGCTCCGGGCAGAGCACTCCTGCCAGATGCAGCCCTGGCTGTGAGCAGAGGGCAGCCTAGGGGCTGAGAGCGCAGGGCTGCTTGGGAGGTCCCCCAAAGAGTGTCCGATGTGGAGGCCCTCAGCCCTGCTGCTGCCTCCCCATCTTCATGACCAAGGCGCCCCTTGGTTATAACCAGACCCAGACACTGCCATCACTGCTCTGTGGTCCTCAGTGATTCAAGGCTTCTTGATGACCAGGCGTCTCATGGGGCAGGGAGGGGTGAGTTGCGGCTGGAGAGCCCGAGAGGGACACAGGGGTGCCTGTCAGACCCCCAGCATGGCTCCTCCAGAGCCCCCCGCTCACGTTGGGGTCAAGCTTTCTAGAGGGAGCCTGAGACAACGCAGCCGTGTGTCGCCTCCCGCTGAGCCCAGGGGGTGGAGCGGGCCGGATCGGTTGGTGCCTCCCGCTGACGGATTCTGCCACCTCACGCGGCTGATCTGGACCAGGCGAGGCCCTGCCTGGGCTTGCAGGGTTGGCAGGAAGATCGCGTGTGGGCCCCCGGGCCTCAGGCACCGTCCAGGCACCGGCAGCCTCCGCTGAGCCTCCCTCCCTCCCCCGCGCCAACCCCAGACTCATCGCCTCCGGAGTGGTGATGCGGCCCTACGTGGAAGCCAACATCTCCCACAAGTCCCACACCACCATCAAGTACTTCCTGAAGATGTGGAGCAGCGTCAGCGAGACCCTCATCTTCATCTTCCTCGGCGTCTCCACCGTGGCCGGCTCCCACCACTGGCACTGGACCTTCGTCATCAGCACCCTGCTCTTCTGCCTCATCGCCCGGGTGCTGGGTGAGGCCCGCCACCAGCGGCCCCGGTTCCTCGGGCTCGAGAGGGAGAGGGGTGGGGTGGGAGTGGGGGCCACCGATTCTGACGCCGAGCCTGTTGGTTTCTTTTTGTTTTGTTTTGGTTTGTTTTTTGGGGGGCATCACTGCCCTCTGGTGGTGGGAGTAGGAGACCCAGCCTTGCTCCTGGAGAGGTGCTGCTGGAATTGAACCACCATCCCAGTGGGCCGCAGTCCCATGCACAACCACTACGCCACTGGGGCTCAGCCCTGAGCCTGTTGGTTTCTAAGGAGGGCTCGGAGAGGCCCCAGAGTGTCCGGGACACTGCCAAGGGTCAGCTCCCAGAAAGGAGGCCGCACAGGGATGCTGAGGGCTGAGGTCGGACCGGGCCTCCCTCCCTAGGTTCCCTCCATGCTCTCCACTCCGCTCAGCACCTCCATCCCTGCCCTCGCTCTCGGGCCCGTCCAGGCATCAGCTGCACTCGAGACACTTGGGTCTCATCCTCTGAGGGTCCACCTGTCTCTGCAGCCTTGAAGGGTGTTTCATCAGGGGAGATGGCCAACGCCGAGAATTGGCAAGAACAGAAAGCGAGGAGGGTCTTGTAACCCTCCCATTTAACCGGGGCCGACCCCTGGCCGTTCTTGTTGCCTCTCCTGCCCCCCGCGTGGCCCTTGGGAGGCCTCTGTGAGGCTTCTGAGGCTGGGGAGAAGTTGGCCTTTCCAGGATGACCGGCTCTTGGATTGAAATGTTGGGGCACCCTGGGCCGAGGGGCAGGAAGTGGGAAAGAATCGGGTTGGGCCGAGTTCTGGGAGCGCCCTGCACAAGCAGAGGAGGAGGTGCTGCTGTCGGAATAGGAAGGGGCTGAAGACAGGCTGGCCGTGGGTCTGACCTCGGGTCCCCCCGCTCTGTGGCAGGTGTGCTGGGTCTCACCTGGTTCATCAACAAGTTCCGCATCGTGAAGCTGACGCCCAAGGACCAGTTCATCATTGCCTACGGGGGCCTCCGAGGGGCCATCGCCTTCTCCCTCGGCTACCTGCTGGACAGGCAGCACTTCCCCATGTGTGACCTGTTCCTCACAGCCATCATCACCGTCATCTTCTTCACCGTCTTCGTGCAGGTGCTGGTCCGGGGGGCCTTGACGGGAAAGTGCGTGACCCAGGAAGGGTCCATGGGCTCCAGCCAAACTGGCTGTGGGACCTCAGGCACGCCACCCCCTTTCGGGGCCTGTAAAGTGGGGGTTGAGATCCCGAGTGTGAGGAGCGTCCGGTGAGACTGGGGCCGTGGGACACGAGGAGAAGTGGGTGAGAGCCAGCTGCCCGCGGTGGGACTTTGCCACCCGCCCGTTGTGGCGTGGGGCAGGTGACTGGTGTCTTAGGAGCTCAGTGTCTGGTCTGTCAGGTGGGGGAGGCCTGGGGTCAGCCCCGTTCCGCTGCCGTGTCTGTGGAGCTCCGAAGGGCCCCTTCAAGGCTCAGGTGTCCCATCTGTGCAGTGAGGAGACAAGGCCCCAAAGCCCCAGGGTCCATCCAGCCTGTGGTTTCCATGCACTTAAAAGACCTCAGCTTCTGGGTTGAGCCCCGGTGGCGTAGTGGTTGTGCGCAGGACTGCAGCCCACTGGGACGGGGGTTCAATTCCAGCAGTGGGGCTGGGCCTCCTATTCCCACCGCCAGAGCGCAGTGATGCACCCCCCCAAAATAAAAGACCTCAGCTTCACCCAGATTCACCCCTACTCCCACCCAGAAACTGACCCATCTCACTGGACCCTCTGTCCCTGTCTTCACCCTCCTCCCCCACTTTTCTGGATGGCAGCCTGAGGGAGGTCTGGGGGAGGGGGGGTGCTGAGCCCTGCCCCTTCAGAGAGGGCTGCCTCTCCATTGTTCCTCCGTCTTGCTTTCTTTAAACATACCGACTCTGAAAGAGTAAATGCCAGGGCTCCTCCAAGCCTGCTTTCATAGAGGGGAGCCTTGGGGTGCCTGCCTGGGCTTGAGTTCCCACTGTACCCCTCCTGTGGGTCCTTAGGACAGCTGGCCGCCCTGCCTCTCTGTTTTCCTGTCTACAAAAGGGGCAATGAACGGGCCTGTCCTGGAGGCACGGGGGACGGTTTCAGAGGGCTAGGATTGGTAAGCCAGGTCATTGGTAGGTCCTCCCAGCAGCCCTTCGCTGTGCTGCCCGGCTTCACCGCCTTGGGACTGGAGAGCTTCTGCCCTTGAACCTCTGGCAGCGGCTGGATGACCACAGTGTGGCCTCTGACTGCCTTAAAGAGTCCTGAAACAGGGGTAGGAGTTCTAACACCCTTCGGTGCTGGGACCCTGGAACAGAGGACTTCTGGGGAGGAGGGAGGTGCTGCGTCCTTGCCGGTGTGCCCGACACTCTCCTCTCCCCAGGGCATGACCATCCGGCCGCTGGTAGACCTGTTGGCCGTGAAGAAAAAGCAGGAAACAAAGCGCTCTATCAATGAGGAGATCCACACGCAGGTACTGGGGCCCAGCTGGGGGGCTGAGGCTGGGAGCAATTAGTGGGAGCATGTGGGGCCCAGCCAACCCCCTCTGCCCTTAACCAGTGCCAGGGGAGAGGGTGAAGGTGGTCCCTGAACCTTTATGACCCCCAAGGGTAAAGACTAGCCGTAGGAAAGCCAGGTGTGCGTTGTCTCTCCATGGAACTGCTTCCAAAGCCGTGGGCTGGCCAGGGCTCTGTAGGAGAGACTGTAGTGCCCACGTGGGGTCAGGATAAGCGGGGTCCGGGCGCCATCTCCTGGCTACTCCTGGAACTTCAGGGTTGGGCTGAGCAAAGCAGGCGCTCAGAGTGGGCGGGACCACGGTGGCGAGGCTTGACCCGGCCCTGGGCCCCGTTTCAGTTCCTGGACCACCTTCTGACAGGCATCGAGGACATCTGTGGCCACTACGGCCACCACCACTGGAAGGACAAGTAGGTGGCGGCCTGGGTGGGCAGGCGGGTGGAGGGGGACAGGTCAGGGCCTCCTGGGCCTAGGGCACCTCCACCCATCTCTGTCCTGCCCCCTCCAGGCTCAACAGGTTTAATAAGAAGTATGTGAAGAAGTGCCTGATCGCCGGGGAGCGCTCCAAGGAGCCCCAGCTCATCGCCTTCTACCACAAGATGGAGATGAAGCAGGCCATCGAGCTGGTGGAAAGCGGGGGCATGGGCAAGATCCCCTCCGCCGTCTCCACCGTCTCCATGCAGTGAGTAGGGGGCCCTGGGGGGCTGCGAGCGAGGTCCACTGCCCCCCTGCTTGGTGGCGGCGGGCACGTTGTAGTGGCCCGCGGGGGGCCCTGGGCCTGCTCACCTGCCCCAGCCCGACCTCCTCCTAGCCCCGCCCAGCTGGAGCCCCAGGAATGCTCTTGGGGC
>PVJH01041838.1:0-14718 GCA_004026705.1 Nesogale talazaci | reverse complement strand
CGCGTACACCGTCATGGCCGACGGCATGTGCACCCACGGCGGCTTCTTCAGCTTCAGGTTGGGGCATTCGAGCACTAAGAACGGCACTCGGTACAAGGTCTCCATGTTGGCGGCGGCCCCGACACCTCTCGGCCTCCAACCCCACGCGCCACCCGGAAACTGGCCCGCCCTCCCTCGCGTCGGCGCGTGCGCGCTCGGGTCCTCACAGCTGAGAGGAAGCGTTAGAGAGATATAATTTCCCAAGGGAGGGGAAAAGGAAAGACGTGGAAAATAAAATGGAGCACGATTAGATTGTACTCATTTTCCCATTTTTAATATTATCCTGGAAAGCGTGGGAAATGGTTGCTAATAAATTAAACACGGCTTGCGATCCTTCCAGGACCTGCAAGACCTAAGACGTGGCCAACCTAGAGAAGCGGGAGGCACCGTGTTCATCCTGAGCCCCGCCCACCTGCTGACGTAGCGGTTTTAGAAGCCGATTGGACTGAGAGAAGCTCTAGGTTCCCAGAGCTAGAGAGTGAATAAACCCACGGCTATCGAGTCCATTGAGAAGCCCTGGAAGTTACCAGTTGGGCTGTGTAGTGGTTACACATTGAGCAGTTCAAAGCCACTCGCAGCGCCGAGGGAAGAACGACTAGGCTTTCTACTCCCTACGTCTCATAAACCCACAGGGCGATTGGCTTGATGGCCTTGACCCAGCTTGTCAAGTCTATTCCGACTCCGAGGGAACAGGATACCTCCCCCGGGGCGTTCCAAGACTAGAACACCTTGCAGGAGTAGAAACGCTCATCTTCCTGTCGCACAGCGCGGCGGGTTGGTTCGATCGGCTGAGGTTGTCAACACATCACGTAACCCACTGTGCCACCCGGGCTTCTAAAGAGGGCGAATAGGGGAGCTTAGAAAGCTCCGCCTTTTCAACTAACGTCTCACCCCCCCACCCACCCACCCACCCGCACACACCAAGGGAAAGAAAAGAAAAAGGCCCCGAGCTTCTTAATATAATCGTGTGAAAAATTAAACGAATCAAATGTATTGTTATAATACTGATAAAATGACTTTTATTCCATTTTAAACTTAACAGTTTTATTGGCACATAATTTACATAACAGACAACTTCAATAGTTCCATCGTTAAATCATATCAAGGAGAATTGAATTGTGCAATTATTACCATGCCAGTTTTAGAATATCCCCTACCCCCTCCCGCCCATGGTTAAGTCAAATCGCCTTTAAAGTGAGTTGTGCAGTCACAGTCCATTCTAGAGCTCCTGGGCTGAGCCCCGGTGGCGCAGTGGTTGTGCGTGGGACTGCGGCCCATTGGGATAGAGGTTCGATTCCAGCTCCATGGAGCTGGGCCTCCTACTCCCACCACCTGAGGGCAGTGATGTACCCCCCCCCCAAAAAAAAACAACAACAAAAAAAACATTCTAGTGCTCCCTCCCGGCTCCTGTCTTCATTTTCACCTCCCGAAATCTCCCTATCACCCACTCCTCACCCCTGAATCCCCCATCAACCCCAATATCCGTTATTATCACTCTGCATCCACTCCTCCTATGGGTCACACCCAGCAGGTACAATAAACAACCAATTTGAAATAAGGTGGTAAGAATATAATAATAATAATTAATAATAATATAAAGACCAAATACAAATAATGAGTACAAAAAAAGAGACCCTCATCAGCATTCCAAAAGCCAGGGAAGAAATTTCTGCCATATAATTTCATTTTCCGCGGTCTGTTTTTTGAAGTCCCCTCCTGTTGTTTTTTAAAAATTCTCCACTTTCATCCTATTACAGGTGTCAAGGCATCGCCACCAGGATACCATTACGTGACCAAATGGCATCCTAAATACAAGAATTATCCCTTCCTGCCACTTCTCTCTACTCCACTAGTGTCACTTAATGTGGCTGCAAGCCTGGGCCGCAAGCCTGTGGCCGTGAGCCTGTGGCCGTGAGCCTGGGTTGCATCAATAGCAGGGCAACCCCCCTTTGAAAAGCTCAGCCTCACAACTGAATGATGGACCGGACGTTCGGAAGTCCCTGAGTTCAAGGCTGTCGGGAAGCAAAATATCCAGGTCTCAGAGCCACGCAACACTTTTCAAGAGAGGATCTTGTCCTGAACAAGCTGGCCATCCCCACTTGCCTCACCAAGCTCAAGCTCATCATCGCCAATTAGGACATCATCTGGGAAGGCATGATGTCAATGGACTCTTGACCAATGGGAAGTAAAAATAATCCCATTGGGTGCTCTTGCCAGAAACAGTCGGCTTAAACCTACCCTAAGGTAATAGAGACGTATAGACTATGAGAAGAAGGGAGGATACTTTTCTAAATTGGAGTTCATTTTAAACACCAAGAGTATAACCAATGCAACTGAATTATATATGTAGAAGTTGTTGAAGTGGGCCGAGTTGTGTGGCGTATTATTTTTGTCACAATTAAAAATCAATTACGTGGATGATAATGAGTGCAAGGAAGAAGAAAATGTCCCAAAGTTGATTACGGTAATGATTGTACAACTCTTCTGAATTGTATGACATATGGAGGAAGTGTCAATAAAATTATTTTTTAAAAGAAGACAATTGCCCCAATGCAATGAGTAAAGTTTGCTAAACCAAAAAGACTAATCCACTGCCACCCAGTCTGTTCTGATCATTGCAATCTGCACAGCGTTTCAGATAATGCAGATCTTTGTGGGAGTAAACTGGGTATCTGGGGAGTCTGAACCACTGACCACGCACTCAACAGCCAACACCTAACCCACGTCACCCACCAGGGGTGATTACTTATTACTGCTTGGGTCCTGAATTTAAAATAAAAAGCACCCCCTCTGATGCACGTTGGGCCTCAGCTGTTTTCAATGTGTGTGTGTGTGTCCCCCTCTGATGCACGTTGGGCCTCAGCTGTTTTCAATGTGTGTGTGTGTGTGTGTGTGTGTGTGTGTGTGTGTGTGTGTGTGTGTAAAGAGAGAGGTTCTGCTACATACCACCCACTTCCCTGTAAGCTGGACTGAATAGAGGCATGTAAAACTTCAGAGACTATGCTCATACTGGGAGTATCGCCGATGTATTTTGTCCTTGGAGCTCTCTCAAATGTTTCTTATATGTTTTCCTGTCTCTCAATATATGAAACCCAGAATTGATGACCCTCTAGAGATAACAAGTAGAATAAGGGGTCCTAAGGGGTACAGTGAGGAGGGCAGAAAAGGGGAGCCGGTATCAAGGAATTTAAGAAGGGAGATCATATGTTGAAAGTGATAACAGTAACGATCATGCAATATTGCTTGATGTGATTGGTCTGTGAAATGATATGATTTATTAATTCCCAATAAAATGGTTTTAGGGGGAAAAAGAAATACAATAAAATAAAACAAAACAGCATTTGTGTTTGAAGTGAGAAATCCCATGGCTGTCTTGTCAGTTTTAAGACAAAGCAGGATTTCCAAAGACATAATCTTTTTCAATTATTTTATTGGGGGCTCTTACAGCTCTTATAACATTCCATAAATCATTTATATCAAGCATATTTTTACACATGTTGTCATCTTCATTTCCAAATATTTTCTGCTTGAACCCTTGGCATAAGCTCCTCTTTCCCCTTCCTTTTTTTTTTTAATATAAATCATTTTATTGGGGCTCATACAACTCCCATCATGATCAATACATACGTCAAATATGGGGAGCTGGTACTGGGAACCTAAGTGGAGGGAGGATGTTTTGAGAGTGATGATGAAAATAAGTGTGCAAATGTCTGTATCCAAGGTCATAATTTTTACAGAAGCAGACTGATGGGTTTGAACCACTAACTCTTCGGTTAGAGTTCTTTGGCAAGTGGGCCACCAGTGCTCCACCATGGGGAGGGGAGGGCACCGAAAGAGAAAGAGAGATGAAGCAGCTGATAAGAGTTGGGGAGTCTAGGAAACAGAGACATGAGTGTGCCCTGTACAGTTCTTTGCATGCTGTAAGAATATTTCAATATAAAATTTGTCATGTAAATCTCCAATTGTTAAACTTACAGATACAACAAAGAACGTGCGGATTTGTGGCTGGACTGGGATCAGTGACAGTACGAGGGAAGTCTGCTTGCAGTTTTTTGTATGGTATGTCTTTGCCGACATAATAATATAGTATCAGAAGCCTGGTAGAGTCGAGAGCTCTCCGTTGGGCTACAAGCAGGGAGGTCTCCAGTTCTATCCCTCCTACCTCACCACAGGAAAAGGTTAGGTTTTAGGGCCTCTGAAGGCTTTGTTCTCCCCTAAAGATTTAGAGTCTTAGAACCCCACAGGGCAGCTCTACCCTTTCTTACAGGGTCTCCATGAGTCAGAATGGACTCAATGGCAGCGACTTTGATCATTTGTTTGTTTGTTTGGAGGGTTAGGGTTAGGGTTAGGGCTCCCTGAGTTCTGTTGTTTCATAAGGTCGCATGCGATCGAGTAGCACAACGGGCCCGGAGGTTTCCTGCCTGTAGTCACCTCTGCAGTGGCGCAGAGGCGAAGGCAGAGATGCCGGCAGGGCTGCGAGTTCTCCAGCAGCTCCAGGGAATGAAGGACTGTGCTCTGCTCCCATAGTGAGGAAGCCTTAGACATAGCGCTGTTGCGTCGCCACATCTGAACAGACAGACAGGACTTTTGGCGAAAGAATAAAGCTAGAATTCTGGACGGTGTTTTAAAAAGTCTTTTCTGCAAGACTGTGGCAATTCCACCAACAACCTCTTCACTGCCCGCTGCCCACGTGCAGTTGCGTGCTGTGGCCACAGCGAGGCAGCAGTCGGCTTTGGCAGGAGTCACTGCCCTGCCTCATTCCAATCTCCTCAGCATCTAGTTGGAAACCCTGAAATACTTTTATTTATAAAATTTATACATTTATAATACTATAGCTATATAAATTTGATATTTTACTCCTCAGAAAATGTTTTTCACACGAGTTTCTTTCATCATTAAGAGTAAATCATTTATTTGCATTTGAAAGATATGCGTGAAAGTCATAGAGATCCTGACCTGGCAGGGGCGGTACCATGACAGCAAAACGTGAGGTCACACGTGTAATAAAAAGGCAAACTTATTTTAAAAGAAATTTTCCTCCACACTATGATCACATAGGAACAATTTTACTCCAAATACATGGAAAAACCTGCTTTCCCTTTCTTTCTCTTGTTCAGGAAAGAGTACGAACAGCAGTCCTCCACCACCACAAATTATACAGTCGCATTTCCCACATTTGGGGAAATCACGGAGATCAGCATATCAGAAGTGCAATGGATAAGCCTCGCCCTGGGAAAAAGCACTTTCATATCGCCCCTGCCAGGTAAAGGATTGCTACCCTTGGTTTTCAAGCATATCTTTCAAATGCAAATAAATGGTTTATTCTTTTAATGATGAAAGAAAATCGGGTGAAAAACAGCATTTTCTGATGAATAGAATATCAAATTTATATATAGATAGCATTATAATTGTATAAATTTTATAAATAAAGATATATGTACAAATACTTTCACATATAAAAGTATTACTCCTGGGGTTCCAGTTCATACGTACATACCTAGGTTTATTCCAATAACATATGTGTAAACATGTCTCAGTTGGGTGCAGACAACTCTCAGTAACCCATGTGTCCAAGTCTCATTGGGGTGCCTCAAAATAAAGATAGAGGCCAGCTCAGGTGAAAGTGACTGTTTTGGGGGGGATTTTCAAAGAGGCAATCTTGATAGATTTTTCTCCGTGGGCACAGAACAATCTAAGTGACTTATGATGAGGAAGTTTTACGAAAATAGAAAACTGCACGGACCAGAAAAAGTCCAGGAAGATTCCATCACAACAATGCACCTACTCGCTTTTCAAGAGTAGTAAGGACTGTTCTTGGAGAATTTCCTAGGGAACCCTGACCCCAGCTGCCTTACAGCCTCGGTCTGGCCACTCCACGAGTCTTTTTAGCCCCCAAGCCAAGGACAGTTAAGGGAAATATGAACTGAGACCCTCGGGGCTGTGAAAATCGCTACTTTATCGTGGTGTAAATGGAACCATCCAGAAACTTGAAGAGGAGGCTTAGGGAGATGGAAAAAGATAGACTGAGAAGCGGTTATTGTACATTTTGATATTGTTGCTTAATAATAGCATCTATTGTTTTGTAGCAATACCTTCTAAGTAACCAAAGAGTTCATGCGTGTGTATGCAAGAGGGTTCCCAAAAGTCCATGGACAAAATGGAATTTAAAGGTAACAAGATTTTTAAGTGAGCACCTTGAAGCCCCTGACTTTACAGGTGCTGGAGCCCTGGTGGTGCAGTGGTCATGTGCTGAAGTGCTGACTCTGCTCAGCTGTTGGAAAGGCCCAGCCATTCCAAGGGAGGACGTTGGGGCTTTGTAAAAGTGTCAGGAGGTACAGCCTCAGAAACTCCCCCGAGCAGTTCTGCCCTGTCACGGAACATTGCTATGGATTGGCAAGGACTCGATGCTCATGAAGGCTTTGGGGGTGAGGGTTACATATACATGAAATTGCCTTGACAATGATGTGGCTTTGTACAAGAGAATACAGCAATGGAAAGTGCATGTATTTGCACTTTGCTTATTAATGTAAAAATATATATTGAAAATAAGATCATCAAACTTCTTTTTCACTTATAAAGCAAACACAATATGGACCACGATACGGGAGGATCTTGTTTGTTTGGTTTAAAAGAAGCTTACATGTTCAAGGCTCCAGAAATCTGAGGTGCACAAAGGATTAAAGCAACACAAAACAAGAAACTTGCCATCTCTCGGTATTTCCTTCCTTTCCCTCTTCCTCCTTCCTCCAAGCTGCCACTATAAATAGAGTCTTGTGTTGGAGAAATATTGTTCCCAGGGATGCTTTATCCCACGATTGTTGTTGTTGGTTGCTGTCAAGTTGATTAGGAAAAGCATTCAAGACAACAGACGCAGGTCTTCAAAAGAACTTGAGCCAGGACCCACCTGGCAACAGCGTCCTCAGAAGGTACATGTGGATGGCCAATGACACCACCTCCATTCCCATTGACCCCTTTCAGAAAGAGGGACAAATCAAAGTGCTTTCTCACCTCTAGAAATGATCTTTTCAGAAGGAGGTATTTGGAGGAGCAGCTGCTCCTGGTGTCTGCCATGAGCCCCCAGAAAAGACCACTGTCTGCAGAGCTGTCAGTTGGGCCCTTTCATTCACATTGACATTGATTTAACAAAGGCAACCCCCCAAAACTCTAGCTGGGAAATGACAGGGGACTCTTGAAAACATGCATGTATCCATGCTTGAACACAGTGGAGGGAAAAGTATGCTTTATATATGTCCTGAATAAAATATCTAACTTTTTAAGAATGCCGTAAAATATTTCCATATGGACATTATATCAAAGTCCTTTCTTCCAAGTTTGGTTGAAAGGAAATACCCAGGGCATTAGGCCCATCAGAATAGATGTCTCCAGTTGTGGTTTTCAGATGCCCTAACGTGCTTCTGCCCGGAACTAATCAAATACAGCTTGGCACTTTCTGCCGGTGTGTATGTGTGTGTGTGTGTGTGTGTGTGTGTGTATTCCATTTCTTACAAAGGGGGAAAAATATATCCTTTTTTTGGTAAAGCATAATACAGGGGTCCAGCAGCTGACTTTGGGGTTCATTTCAGGCGCTATCACTTCTCTTTAATCATTCAAAATGAGGACAACCCCATCCTAACAATCTTGATGCCCTTTGTGGCTGTGTGTGTGATAGACAGGAGGCAGATTTCACACCAGAGCAGTAGAGGGAATGGACAAGCAATCTCTACCAAGGTCTATGCAGTCTGTGGGATGGACAAGGACTGTCTAATGGAGCCCTCAAAGCCTCCAGGGAGGTGACCATCATCTTCATTTTAAAGATGAGGAGACTGTGGCTTCTAAAGGGTAGTCCAGAGTCATAAATTTGGCTAATATTGGACCCTTGGATTCGAGTGCATATTCAAGTAACACAAATCCTGCCCACTTGTTTAGCACAAATCCTGCATACTTTCTGCTATTTCTTTGTGATGGGGCATCCACATGCATTTTTGTGATATTTGACCAGGAGATCTTAATAAAATGCAGGTTCTTGGCAGGATTATCAGAGACTCTGACTGTGAAGATTTTAAATGCGGCTCATTTTAACCAAATTATTTAGCAGGTCCTAAAGGGAATCTGAAAGGTGAAGGCAAAACTAAACCAAACCTCTACCTTTGAGTCAATTCCAATTCATTAAAGGGGGAGGGGGAAGCAAACAAACAAACAAAAAAACCCAAACCAAGCTCACTGTCATTGTCCTTTCTAGAGAGGTCCTTTATAGAGTCTCCAAGCTGTAAACCTTTGCTGAAGAAGCTGTAAGCCTTTGCCTCAGCTCCCTCCCCTAGAACAATGCTATTGGGTAAGCTTCCCGTGAGAAAGAATGAGAACCACTGTCTTAATCTCATCACGTGTCTACCAGTTTGTCCTATTTGGGTGCCCTTTGTGTGGCTGTGATGCTGGACTATGTGGTGTATATTTCAAATGCCAGGAGAGGGGGGTGTCACCCAAAGTGAACAGGCTTTAGCGAAACTTCCAGACTCAGAGCAGACAGTAAAGAAGGATTCGACTCCCTGCTTTGAAAGAAATAACCACGAAAAACCTTACACATAGCTTCAAACCAGTGTCAGATACTGAGGGGCCTGAATGAAGCGAGCAGGAGATTGTCAGAGAAGATGACATGGAGAGAAGGCGATCATGGTGACATAAGTTGGCTAAAGCCTGTGGGAGTGCCTCCTTTTGGATCTTCGTTTGCCGACGGGGCAAGACTTGAGGTAAAGAGAAACAGCTGCAATTTTTTTTCTAACGATTGGAATTTGGGAAGTATGAATTTAGGAAACCTGGAAGTGGGCAGAAATGTAAGGGAACACATGAAGATCGAGGCCCTAGGTATTGGTGAGCTGAAAAGGACTGGTATTGACCATTTTTAATCAGAAAAATCATATGATGGACTGTGCCAGGAATAACAAAGTCAACAGGAATGGACTGACATTCATTGTCAGAAAGGGTTTAGCTGTATCTATCCTGTTCTAAAATGCTCTCTGTGATTGGATGACGTCTATCCACCTTCCAGGAAATCCAATCAAGACAAACTATTATGCAATGTCATGCATCAACCACAAAGTTAGTGATGAAGAGATTGAAGAATTATACCAAGGACTTCACTGGGAAATTGATCAAACATGTAATCAAGATGCATTGACAGTTGTTGGTGATTGGAATGCAAAAGTTGCGAACAAAGAGGAAGGAACAGTAGTTGGAAAGTATGGAATTGGTGATAGACATGAAGCTTGACGTCACATGATAGAACTTTGCAAAACCAACTGCTTGTTCATAGAAAATACCTTTTTTATCAACAGCACAATAGGTGACAATACACATGGACTTCCCCAGATGGAATACACAGAAATCCAATTGACTACATTTGTGGGAAGACACCACGAAGATAGAAGCTCAATATCAGCAGCTAAAAGCAGACCAGACGCTGACTATGGAATCGCTCTTCAATTTCTCCTATCTAAGTTCAGGGTAAAGCTGAAGAAAATTAAAACAAGTCCACAGGAGCTAAAAATATGATCTACAGTCTACTCCACCTGAATGTCAAGTTAGCAACTTTATCTGTTTACAATTTATGTATTCCACATTGGTGTGGAACACGTCCAGAAACTTAGGTCATCTTCAGAAGAGGACATGGAACAAAGATGCAATTGCCAAGGTCAGCTGAAACTTGACTCAAAGCAGAGAATACCAGAAATGTGTTTACTTGTATTTTATTGACTAGGTAAGGGCATTCGACTGTGTGGACCATAATAAACTGTAAATGACCTTGAGGATAAAGGGAATTCCAAAACACTTCATGGTGCTCATTCGGAACTTGTACAGGGGTCAAGAGGGAGTTAGGGAAAGATTGATGGTTTAAAATCAGAAAAGGTGTGCCTCAGAGTTGTATCTTCTCACCATACTTGTTCAAATTATATACTGAGCAAATCACCCGAGAAGCTGGATTTTATGAAGAAGAGTGTGGCATTAGGATTGGAGGAAGACTTATTACAAGCTGTCGGATGCAGATGACACCACCTTGATTGCTAAAAGGAAGGAAGAATTGAAGCCCTTGCTCATGAATATCAAGAATTTGGGCTTTCAGTATGGATTATAACTCAATGTAAGAAAGATACTCTTACAAGTAGTTCAATTGGAAACATAATGATAAACGGAGAACAGGTTGAAGTTGTCAAGGATGGTGCCTTACTGGATCCACATTCAATGTTCATGCAATCAAAAGGTCAATTGCATGGGGCAGATCCTCTGCAGGAGACCTCTTTAAAATGTTGAAAAACAGGGATATAACTTTGAGGGCTAAGGTGCACCTGATCCCAGCCATGCTATTCTCCATTGCATCATATTCATGTGAAACTTGGACATTGAACAAAGGAGCCTGGAGAAGAATCGATGTATTTGAATTGTGGTGCTGGAAAAGAATACTGAAGTTACCATGGACTACTAAAAAGACAAATTGTGGAAGAAGTAAGGCTAGAGTGTTCCCAGATAGCAAGACTTAGTCTTACATACTTTGGACATATCATCAGGAGAGACCAGTCCCTGAAGAAGGACAGTGTGTTAGTCCGGGTAAACTAGAGAAACAATTTCATAGACACGCACCTGGATATAAGGGTACGGTTTATAAACAAGAGAAATAGGACATTAAGAAAGCATCCTAACCTAGTCCAGTTCAAAGTCCTAAGTCCGATATTTGCCCATATGCCTGATAACAGTCTATAAATTCTCCTTCCAACTCACGAAGTCACAGGCCTGTGGGTGCAGAGTCCCGGCGCCAGCAGGGATCTCCCCATGGCTCCTCACTTCCAGGACTCAGGGTCCATCAACAGCATCCAGTGGTGGTAGAAGCAACTCTCCACTGTCAGGGATCTCCACGTGGCTTCTCCAGCTTCAGAGGTCTGATTCTATCAGGGTAAGGCCATGTGGCTTCCCCTCTGGCTCCTTCAGCTCCTCAGACACTGCCATCTTGTCTTGTCCATAGTTCCTCGCCTCTGAGACTAACTCCCAACAACTGGGGAGATAGCTTCTCATCTCCATCAGGGAAATATCGCGAGACCCAGAAGTCTCAGGAGAAAGCCATGCCCACACGAAGACCTCATTGGCTACTCAATGGCTATCTCCAGATTAACAGGCTAGACTCCACCCCTACATCTCAATCATGAAATTACCATAAGCACATGACCGCCACAGACAGCATATGTAGTCAAGTGGAGTGGTGTCTAAAAGGAGGAAAGCCCTGGCTAGGCTGTGTTAACACAGTGGCTGCATGAAATGGGTTCAGGCACGGGAATAATTGTGAGGCTGGGGTAGGACCATGCAGTGTGTCTTTCTGTTGTGCATAGGCTCGTTATGGGTTAGAGTCAACTCAAGAACACCTAACAACAACAACATTCTCTAAATTTATGGCCCATTAGACACAAAAACACTGGCCTTTTGAGCCCCGGGTTTTTTATTACTTAAGTAAGCACTTTATACATACTTTTTCTCCCAAATAAATTGAAAGTGTGCATCTGTCTGATATCCATTTGTGAAGACGTGTCGTCAATCCTAGGCAATTTGCCAGAGCTGAGCATGTCATTTGAATCACCTGTTGATGTTTGCTATTTATACTTAAGAGGGTGAGCCTTGACTCTGACCAAATTGAGTGAGCAACTTTCTCTGCTTGAAATTTCTTTAGCATGGGTCCATATTTCAACCTATGGAATATATCCCCCTATAGAATATAGAATGGAAAAGCTAGGAATATAAATCCTTAAAGAGAAGATAAACTTAACTCATTCACACAATGACTGGCACTGGGAGAATTCTAAAAGTAGGATTCTTTTTAAAGAGACACATTTTATTATGTCTTTAAGTGAAAGAAATTCCAAATAAGTTTTGAGAATCATTTGGCATTTGCTTCCCCATTTGGACAATTCTTAGATCTTGATCTTCAGTTTGCCACATTTTTTTTTTCTTGAGAGATCTGTCTTGATCGAGGGAGAAAGATGAGACTTACCACTTCTGTAAAGAGCATCAATGAGCTAAAATTATATTATTATTAATGAAGGGGAGTACAGAATGGGGACCCAAAGCCCATCAATAGGTGAAGTGACATACTCTTGCAGAGGGGTTACAAGGAGGAGATGAGCCAGTTAAGATACAGGGTAGGAGCAATGAAATATGCAACCTTCCTCTAGTTCCTATGCTGCCTCCCACCCACTATCATGACCCCAATTCTACCACATAAATCCAGCTAGACCAGGAGATGTACAGTGAAGTTGGAAACATGGGAAACTTAGGATTGATGATCCATCAAGACTAGTAATAGGAGTGGTAATACCAGGAGGGTGGAGGGATGGAGGAATAGAAAGAGAGAACCAACTTCAGGGATCTACATGTAGCCTCCTCTCTGGGACACGGACAACAGGGAAGCGAGTGTTGGGGCACATTGTATAGTATGAAAAAATAACAATTTGTAAATTACTAAGGGTTCAAGAGGAAGGGGGGGGAGGAAGGGTAATATAGGGAGCTGATATTGGGAGCCTGGGGGGAGGGAGGATGTTTTGAGAGTGATGATGGCAATGGGTGTGTAAATGTGGCCTGCACACAATTGATGTTGATATGGATTATGATGGGAGTTGTATGGGCCCCCAATAAAATGATTCATTAAAAAAGAGGGGAGGGGAAAGGGGAGGTTTTTTTTAAAGAGGAGCTTGTACCAAGGGCTCAAGTGAAAAATGTTTGGAAATGTATGTGGCAGCATGTGTGCAAATGTGCTTGATACAGATGATGTACTGAATGTTGTAGTAGCTGTAAGAGCCCCCCAAAAATTATTTTAAAAAAGAGTTACAGTGTTGAAAACCCACAGGGGCAGCTCTATCCTGTGGCATAGATTTCTTGTGAGTTTGAATCGATTCAAAGGCAGTGAGTTTTGAGTTTGGGTTTGTCTTGGTTGAGAGGAGAGCATTCCAGAAGGAAGTTTACTTATGTCTTATTGACTATGTTAAGACATTCAACTATGTGGATCAGAATAAACTATGGCTAACATTGTGAAGAGTGGAAATTCCAGAACACTTCCTTGTCCCCATGTGACATCTATACCCCCGACTGTAAAATTATTTATATTGCTACTTCATAACTGTAATTTTGCCACGGTGATGAACTGGGTGACGGGCTCCCAGGTTGAGAACCACTGCCTTCTAGCTAATCTGGTGAGATTTTTGTCTTGCTTACTTTAGACACATTATTAGGAAAGACCAATCACTGCAAAGGATGTCATATTTGGTAAAGTGGAGACTCAGCAAAAGAGAAGACTCTCAACAAGATAGCCTGACATGGCAACTCCAACAATGCACTGAAAAGACAAAAGATGTCAAAAGTGACATAAGACCAGGAAATGTTTTGCCCTGCAGTGCATCATGCTACCAGGAACTATAGTCCACTTCACAGCTAATAATAAAACTAAAAAGGTGCCAAGCAAATTTGACCCTTAGAACATTGGGAGATATTTTTATTTTCACTTGAGGGTTTTATGGAGTGAAATGTGCCTTCCGAAAATATGCGATGAACTGCTGGTTCTTGATTCTGTATGGATAGTGGGTTTCTCTTTGTGTTGTGTTAATGATGTAAGGCCTGCTTAGGGTGGATCCTATACCTAATCACTTATGAGCTATAAAGAGAGCAAATTAGACACAGAGACATCCAGGGGAAGACAGATGATTTATGAAGATCATCAATACGCAAAGAAACATCAAGGATTGTAGGCAGATGCCTGGCAGGAGAGAGGCTCATAGAATCAAGACCTTAGTTCAAAATTTTAGTCTCCAGAGCTATGAGGAAAGACCTTTCTATTATTTCAAACCAAACTACTTGTACTATTTCTGTAACTGCAGCGTTAGGCAGTAAAGCAGCAGGGTTTGTTCACAGACAAAGACTGTAAGTAACTTCTCAAGGCCACATGAAGGCTAAGATAGTGGAGTCTATATTTTGTCTAGTAAGGCAAGCAGCATGTCTGTATGTGGGTATAGGAGGCCTCGAGAAGCAAGATCGTGGAGAGGGGCATCTTTGTACACTCCAGAAAATTTCCCGAGGGCCCCTGCCAGCATGGTGCCTGGTCCCCAGCACACCGCTGATACTTGTTGAATGAATTGGTTTGAATTCTTCATGCCATCAAAGGGAACTTTCTAAATGCTAATGTGCTTATAGTCCTTTGATGTCCCCCTACTGCCCATGGAAGTGCCTCTCAAACTTGTGCAGAAAGTTTAATCACTTAGAAATGCTAGTGGTCTTTATGATGCATGATAGATTTATCTATTACACCACAAATTAATAGTTTGTCAGATTTTGTACAAACTATCCAGGGCCAATGATATAAAAGGAAAAGAGGCAATGCAATAATTACACCCATACACTTATATATTTTCTCTGAAAAACTAGGAGTCTTGTATTACATTACAGAAGATCAATGTTGTATAGCTTGTGATCAGTTTTCCAAAATATTTAATTTCTCCAGATCATGTTTAAAATAAAAATATAATCTACCTTAGTTTTCTAGAGTGGTTAAATTCAGTATTTAGCTATATATCTACACCCCCCACCCAAGAAAATTCCCCAAATTGGGGTGCTTTATATTTATTTGTTTAAAGATCATTTTACTGGGAGCTCTGTGGC
>PVJH01041837.1:0-14687 GCA_004026705.1 Nesogale talazaci | reverse complement strand
TTTGTTCTCATGTGCTCTGCTCACTCCCTAAGCTGCAGCTTCAGTGCTAACCTCAAGGCAAACTCCCCTGGGGGAGAGGCGACTACCCCTGTAGCTGGGATTGGGGTTGTGGGCTCAGACCCCTCCCCTGGTTTCCCGCTCCATGCCACCACGCTGCATTCACATCCTAGGACACCGGGTCTAAGTTTGGTCCCTCTTTCCCTGTGGAGATATAAACAATATGCTCCCCTTGGGTGGGTTAGTACCCCATTCCTTCTCTACACATCACCATCTCTGTACCATCCTCACCCCTGTCACCCCACTCCAGTTGGCTACCATATGTAGCCCTGGGTTTGACCTGACCCCTGCCATACTACCTGGGCCTCTCCCCAGGCATTTCTGTATACAGTAGCCTTTTCCCCATATCCCTTTTGCATTTTTTTTTAATTAAGCTTACCTCAGTGGACTCATGTTGTACCTGTCCTTTTGAGCATGGCTAATTTCTTTTTTTTGGGGGGTGGGCATCACTGCACTCCGGTGGTGGGAGTAGGCGGCCCAGCCCCACTGCTGGAATTGAACCTCCGTCCCAGTGGGCCTCAGTCCCGCGCACAACCACTATGCCACCGGGGCTTAGCCCAAGCATGGCTAATTTCACGTAGCATAATTTCCTCCAGTTCTCCCCATGCAGTAATGTGCTTCATGCATTCATCACTGCTTTTCAGCTATGCGTAGTACTCCATTGTATGGATGCACAGCTTTTTAATACATTTGTCCGTTGATGGAAATTTGGGCTGTTTCCAACTCCCTGCAATTGTGCACTGTGCTGTGACGAACACTGGAGCACAGATCTCTGGTCGTGGATTGTTGCTTGCCTCTTCTGGGTATATGCCCAGTAGGGGGATTGCAGGATCATGTGGTAGTTCAATTTCCATCTGTTTTAGATATCGCCAAATCAATTTCCATAATGGCTGTACATACACCTATAGGTCCACCAGCAGTGGATAAGAGTTCCTATCGCCCCACAGCCTCTCCATCACTTACTGCTGATGTTTCGAATTGGGCTATCCTTGAAGGTGTTAGGTGGTATCTCATTGTTGTTTTGATTTGCATTTCTCTTATGGCTGATGATCAGGAACATTTTCTCATATGTTTATTGGCCATTCGGATTTCTGTCTCTGTGCAATTTCTGGAGGATGTTTCTTTTTATAGTGTATTTTAAAAAATCATTTTATTGCGGTCTCTTACAACACATCACAATCCATCCATCCATCCATTGTGTCAAGCACTTTTGTACATTTGTTTCCCTCATTGTTCTCCAAACACTTGCTTTCTACTTGAGCCCCTGGTATCTGCTACTCATTTTCCCCTCCCTCCTGTTCTCATGAATCCCTGGTAATTCACAAATTATTGTTATTTTGTCATATCTTACACCATCCGACATCTCCCTTCACCCATTTTTCTGCAGAACAGCTTCTTCTTCTTTTTTTTCTTCTTCTATTAGAAGCACTACAAAGGCCTTTATTTTGTTTTTCAATGACTCCTATACATTTGGGTGGACATTCATCCTGGTAGTTCTCCATAAAATTAACGTCACTTAAAAAAAAATAACCCTGCTCTAATACTGACCTGTAGCCTAACTTAGCAATATAGCCTGTTTCTTTCCACATCATGGCACGTTATTCTGAGAACATTTTATAGTCTAAATAGAAAGCACCACGGTTTCCCTGCTGTCTTAAAGACTTAAGGACTAAGGCACGGCTGACTAAGGCAGGGTATTTTCATTCACCTCATGTGCAGGCGAAAGGTAGACAGTGATTAGGGAAGACAGGAGAAGAACTGATGTCTTTGGAATAGAGTACTGGTGAAGAATATGGAAAGGACCATGAACAGCCCAAAGAACCAACTTGGCATTGGCAGAATACTCATAACAGACAAGGATGGCATGGCTTCGTCTCACATGCTATGGACGTGGTGAGAAGAGACCAGGCCCCGAAGAAGGACATCTTGCTTGGTGAGGCAGAGGGGCAGCAGAAACCAAGGAATGTCTTTGCCAAGAAGGATTGGCACAGTGGCTGCTGCATTGATGGGATCAAAGAGAAGAACGGTTATGAGGAGGACACAGGGCCAGGCAGAGCCTCCTCCTGTTGTACAGAGGGTGGCTATGACCACACCTCATCACACACGTATGACGTCAGCTGCCCTGGTCCTTTTTTTTTTTTTTTTTATCATCTTTGCCAGTAGATGGCTGAAAAATTACGTTTTCTTTTAGTTTTAATTTGTAAATCTTTGCTCACTGCTGATGTCAAACATGTTATTATGTATACTATTAAATGCTTTTATTGGGGGCACTTGTATCTCATCATAATCCATCCATCCATCCGCTGTGTCAAGCACACTTGCATATATGCTGCCATTGTCAAGTTCTTCCTGCTTGCGTCCTTGATATCAGCTCCTCCTTTCCCCCCTTCCTCATGAACCCTTAAGTTATAAATTATTATTTTCATGTCTTATATCTTTTTCTGTCCCCCTTCATCTACTTTTCCATTGTTCGTCCCCCTGGGAGGGGGTTAGAGGTTGATCCTTGTCATGTTACTATATTTTTATTGGTCAGTTTAATTTATGAATCATCTGTTTATGTCCTTAGTCTATTGCATTTTGTTATTCTTTTTATCTGTTTTACTTATTTTAAACGTCTTTCGCGATATCAAATATATTGCCCTCACTTACCATCTGAGGGGAAAGATGAGACCTTCTATACCCATGGAGAGGTAGCGTCTCAAAAACCCACAGGAGTGGTTCCGCCCTCCCCGATCGGGTTGCCGTGAGTGTGCCTCAACTCCACGACACCGAGTGCAAACCCGACCATCGATGTTGGAAACTTGGGGCTTTATCTTTAAATCGCTCTCTCAGCCTTCAGGCCATTCGCACTGTCATTGAATAGATTCCAGTTCCTACAGAGCGGATCTTCTCCCCCAGGTTGCCAAGACTATAGACCTACAAGGAATCAGACCATCACATCTTTCTCCCACAGACTGGCTGATGGGTTTGAACCACGAACCTTTGGGTTAATAGCCAAGATATGTAACCATAGCACATGCAGGGCTCCGTCTATCAGCCTCAGGGAACAGAGAGTCAAGGGGCAACAACGTGGATCATGACATATCCCAGGTCACCTGAAATGCACAGGTTGGTGGTCTACAATGTGTCGTTGTTATCTGCTGTATCTGCCCCGGCACGACACGATGGCTGCTCTGCCCCCAGCCTGACACCTTCATACTCTGATCAGGAAACACGAGGATGAAGACCATCTTATTTTATTCATCTCACAATTCTATTCTTTTCCTGGGGAAGAAACTCTGTCCCAGATGTAGATTGTTGCTCACATCTCTTTATGTTTCACCTTTTTTTTGGCAGGGGGCATCACTGCCCTCTGGTGGTTGTGGGAGATACCCAGCACTGCTCCTGAGAGCTGCTGTTGGATTTGAACTGCAAGCCCGTGGGCCGCAGTTCAACCATTTATGCCACCGGGGCTCAGCTCGCTCACATCTCTTTAAGCAAAAAGAAATCCAAACTCATTGTCAACAAATTGATTCCAACTCACGGTGTCCCTGTCAGCTATCGTACGACTGTCCATCTTTGCAGAGCAGACGGTCTCCTCTTTCTCTTGTGGAGAAACTGGGGGTGGGGGTGGGGGAGCAGCCCGCTGCCCACCACACACTACCACCAGACATTCCTCCTTCAGCAGTCATTGGCAGCCAGGAATGTCTGCCCACACAGTCAAACCTGTCCATCTTTTCCTCTATGCTTTGTGAGTTTGTATCCTGTGACCAAAGGCCCTTCCTACCCCTCAAACCCTTTAAAATGAACTCCAGTCTGATTTTCTTGAACGGGCACGTGTTCTGCTGTGTTCATTTCCAAATCTTTAAGCTATCTGGAATTTATTTTTAGATGTCGTCTGAGAGAACTGTATTTTTCCCCCTAAGGAGAGTCAGTGATACCCACGAAAACCCAACCTGTTGCCACGAGCAGCTTCTGAATCGTGGCCACCCCATATGTCACCCAGCAGCACCGAGCTCATGGGGTTCTCTTGGCTGGAGTCTGTCCCCGCGCAGATTGTCAGGCCTTGGTCTGCAGGGCCGCTGGTTGGATTTGGATTGTCAGCCTTCGGGTTAGAAGCTAAGAGCAAAATATTTGTGTCACTTAGGGCCCTAGTCATACCAACACCTTTTATCAAGTAATCAATACTTTCATTATATACCAATTCCCCTCGATTCATCGGCCTATCTTCATGGATCTGTCGTTTCCTGTACTGATACCACAGTGCTGTAGTCATGATAGTTTTATAGGTCATTTTTATATCTAATAGGACCCCTTTTCTTATCCTCTGGCTCTTCTCCATTTGTTTTTTCTTCAAGTTAAACTTCAGAAGTTGCCCCTTAACACGTTCTCGCTTGGTATTTTGATGAGAATTACATTAAAACAATAGATTCACTTTAGAAGACGGCATGTCTTTACTGATACTTTGTTTTTCCTTCCAGGACCATGGAGCATGCCTCTCCACTTTTAAGTCTTTGTGTGTGTGTGTGTGTGTGTGTGTGTGTGTGTGTCGCGCATCCACGCCCTTTGGCAAGGCCTTATGGTTTCTTCATAAATATCTTATGCATTTTTGTTATGTTTACTTGTCAGTACTTTGTTTTTTGCGCCAACTGTGAATGTGATCTTTTATGCCAACAGGAATGCCAAGGTAGAGCCATTCTTACATCCTTTAAATATTCTCTATTTGGTTATGGTATTTTAAATTATTGGTTATGATTTCTAAACTACTGCTTGATTCAATTTGTTAATATTTTATTTAGCATTTGTTCCCAGGAGAGATGGGGCTATAATAATTTTATCCTTTGAAGGAGTTTCATAGTAATGTTTGCTGAGTTTATTCATTGGAGACCTGGTAATGCAGTGGTTAAAGCACTCATCTTTAAACCCAAAGGCCAGTGGCCCCAGTCAAGTAGTGAGTGGAAAATGTGGCAATCTGCTTCCATAAGGATTTATAGCCTTGGAAGCCATATGGGCCAGTGCTGTACTGTTTTACAGGGTCGCGGTCATCTTGATGGCGACGTGTTTCAGTTTATTCATGAATTCGGGAACTTTGAATGTTTACCTTCTCCCAGAATGATGCTGAGCACGACTCGCTGCATGTGGCCACGAGCACCAGAAATATGGCGACCGTGACTGAGGATCACACATGTTCATGCTACTTAATTTTAATGGACTCACATTTAAATTTAAAAATGAGTCCTTGAATCAGACATTGGGAAACTTTTTAAAGAATGTTTAGAATAATTTGGATGTGTGAATCTACTTCTTCCACTGTAAATCTTATAACGTCTAAACATAGATTGGTATTTCTGATGAAAGCACTGCATCTGTTTTGATACAGGCTTTATGTGTAAAAGATACACCAAAGGTTTAATTTGAAGAAAAGAATGTCAAACCTCCCATTATTTTCCATAGTGAGCCCATGTTGAAAGGGTAACGATTTACTTATATTGGGATACAGAACATTTATTATTATGAAAATGGATCCTGTCTGTTTACTACTGTGTGGCTACTCACTCACTCACTCACTCACGCAAGTCGAGACCAACTCACAGCAGTGTCCTGGGACAGGGAGCCTGCTCTGTAGTTTCCCGAGGTGGTACCCTGGACTGGAGGTGAGGGAAGCCTCCTTGTCTTCCGTCTGAGAAGTGGCTGGTGTTCTGAGCTAGATCCCAGGGCTCCTACGTGGCTACTGGGAAATTTAAAATGACCTATGTGGCTCACCTTCTACTTCTATCAGACATCACTGCTCTGCATGCTGACGAAATTGGAATGTATTTGCAGAAATATATTTTTTTAAGGAATTGCATATTGTCCCATCAAATGTATGCACCAAATGTGTTGAACCAATCTGTGGTTGCTGACTATTTATTTCTTCCTTTTGCTTTCTCTCTCTCCTTCTTTTGAGTTATTATAAACAATTCTATGCCTCACAAGTTCGTCTGTGTGTGTTGGGGTGGGGGGAGTGACATGACCAGATTTGATTTTTGAAAACCCACTCTGGTTACAGTGCATAGCCTGGGTTGGCCAAAGCCAACTAAGGATTCAGGTAAACCAATGAAGAGGCCGTTGTACAAGTCCTGCTGGGATGGGCAGTGGAGAAGGGAAGACACAGATGACGCTTCTCAGAAACACTTGAAACAGAGACCCCAAAGGAAGTGGAAGGGACGAGGCAGCAAGAAGTGCTGGGGTAAGCCCTGAGGATCATGCTTAAGGTCTAGCTCAGTCCCCAGAAAGCTGGGGAGATGGTCTCTGAGTTGGGGGACCTGAAGGAAGATGCATTTGGAGGAGTGAATTCATGAGCTCAATGTGAAATGATGAGTTTAACATGCCCCTTGGATGGAATAGACAGATCTAAAAAAAGAAGCCCATCTTAGGCTTGGATCAGTGGTTCTCAACCTTCCTAAGGCTGTGACCCTTTAATACAGTTCCTCTTGTGTGGTGACCCCCAGCCATAAAATTATTTTCGTTGATACTTTATAACTGCCAGTTTGCTACTGTGAAGAATCATAATGTAACTATCTGATAGGCAGGATATGTTAGGCAACCCATTTGAAAGGGTTGTTCGACCCTCAAAGGGGTTGTGACCCACAGGTTGAGAACTTCTGGCTTAGATGAAGGCAAAATTGGGAAGCCATTGGTGTACAGAGAGTGTCTGAAACCTGAATGGGCCTTGCAGCTTGATGGATTGATTTTATTTGGTCTTTCTCTGACATAGTCTTGTAGCTCCCACCAAATGACCAGGATGGGCTACCGAGGGGGTTTGTAGTCTATAAAGGGGATTGGGTGACTTGCTCATAAAACAAATACAGTTCAGAGCATGCTGGTGGGAGTGGGGCAATGCAAATAAAGTGTATGGAGCCCTAACGAGGAGGCGGGTCAGCTTTGCTGTCCTGCTAAGGTTAAAGTGAGCATCTCAGAGGTGCATAGAAGAACCTCACTGCCACCAAGAAGACATGAGAGGAGGGCGAATCCTTCAGATCTTGCGGCTCTGTACTGAGAACCTCCCAGAGCAGGGGAAAGAGTGAGAGAGAGAGCAAACGGAGACACTGAAGATGTTGAGAAATTGTGAGAAGCAGTAGAATCACAGAACAAGAGAGTGAAGGCCGTTGGACTGAGGTCTGCAGGTGGAACGCAGTATCTCGGCAACATTTGTCTGAATAGGAAGAGGCTGGGCCAGACCAAGGGTCCCAAAGAGCAGAGGACCAAAGGGTCAATGGCCAGGAAGAGGCTTGCTTATGGATGTGGTCAAGCGGCTATCTCTGCCAAAGACCTGGGTCCTGAGTCATCCTGGTCCTGAATTGTAGCCTGTTACTTACCTAATAAACTTCATCCTCATGAGGATTGTATATGAGTCTTGGAACCACTGCAATGAACTACTGAGTGCTGGGGGTGGGGAGGGCATGGATAGCTGTGTCCCAATTGGTAGAAAGGTTGGAAAGGGCAGTTGTGTCTGGCCTCAGCTTCACAGAAACCAGCCTTGGGCTGAGGCTTGCGAAGTTAGCCATCAAAGGCCACGGCCCTGGCTCCAGACATTCCTGAACAAGTTGACCTAGGAAGAGAATGTAGTTTAGAAAAATGAGTGTGTAAGAGAGGGAGGCAACGAAGGTCAACTCTTGAAAAACTTAATACTTCAAGATAGGCAGTAGAGGGGGAGGCAGGAACAGAGATTGAGAGAGTGGTCAAAGACATAGAAGAGAAACCAGAAGAGTATAGTATGGCTGTTACAGATGACCAAAAAAGGATAAAGGGCCCCCAATGAAATGATTCCTTAAAAAAAGGGGGGGAGGGGGAAAGAGGTTCCAGTGGAAAGGGTTCAAGTGGAAAATATTTGGAAATGAATATGGCAACATGTGTACAAATATGCTTGGTACACATGATGTATTGAATGTAATAAGAGCTATAAGAGCCCCCAATAAAATCACTGGGGAAAAAAAAAGAAGAAGGTTTAAGAGACAAGAATATCCACTCTGAGATTAAGTGAGAAGATAACAGAAAAATGTCTTTTGTTTCGCCTTCTGAATAATCAGAGAAATAAAATTAAAATTAAGAGGTCCGTCAGCATTCACTTATCAGGCTGCGCGGGCTTTTGAGTTGAATAATACCTAGCATGAGCAAAGTCCAGAGAAAGAGTTCCTGCACATTCTGTTGACCCTTTACATTGTCTCGGAAGCATCTGCAGAGATGTCAACTAGACACATTCTTGAATCCAGCAATTTCACTTCGGGATGTCTGTCCCAGGGAGCAGGAGCCCTGGTGGCCTGGTGGAGCACGCAGGACCTGGGCTGCGAACCACAAAGTGAGTAGTTCACACCCATCCGCTGATCCTCGGCAGAAAGAGGAGGCTTTCGGCTCAGAAACCAAGAAGCAGTTCTGTTCTGTCCTACAGGGCCACTGCGAGTTAAAAGGACTGGGGCAGAGAGCTTGTGAGATCCTAGGCAATGATCACTTGTAAAAGGCGCCCCCCCCCCCAAGGTTGCTCACAGCAGCCTTGTTTACACAACAGGACAATCACTAAAACCGAATTGTCTTCTGATCGAAAGACAAGACAGTGCATACAAGGAAGCTCCCCACGGCTCATGAAAAGGTGGAATTAAATGATCAGAGATTTTCCTCCCCACAAAGTTCTGAAGCCCTGTGTCCTGTTGAAAACGAAGCAGCACTTCAGGCGCTTGAATGGGAAACTCCCCCAAATGATGAGGGGTAATGAAAGAGTTCCAGGACCGTGGGGTTAGGAAACCCCTATTTGCGTCTGTTCATCATTTGGTATATTCGGATACATAGGTTTGTTACTGTCGTGAGGTACCATCAAGTGCGTTCTGCCCCATTGCAACCCAAAACACAACAGAAGGAAACACTGCCCCGTCTGGCATCACCCTCATATCTGGTCCTATGTGTGAGCCTTGGTTGCAGCCACGGTGCCAGTGCAGCTCATGAAGGTCTGCCTCTACTTCACCGAGTGTGAGTCCTTCTCCAGACACTGGCCTCTCCCGACAACATGCCCAAAGGATGTGAGACAAGGCCTTGCTCGTCTTACCTCTGAGGAGGTAAGCTCTGGTTAAGCTCCGTCCACCTTCCGTTTGCTCTCCTTCTTGGCAGTCCGAGGTCCTTTCAGTATTCTTCCCCAGCACAATGGTTTAAATACTTATATTCTTCCTTGATCTTCCTTCTTCTATGGCCAACTTGCACAGGCATATGAAGCCATTAAAATGACCCCGGCTTGGGTCCGGCTCAACTTAGTCCTCAGAGTGATCTCCCTGGTTTTCAGCTCTCTCAAGGAGTCTTCTTGTGTACAGGTCACCGTGGGTCAGCACCTATGCCATGGCACCTGACAACCGTCAAGAGGTCTTGAGCAGCCGATTGACCCGCTGTCACGTGTCATTTGAGCTCGTGACTGCTGCTTCCATGAATATTGATTGTGGATCCAAGCGAGACAAAACTCTGGAGAACTTCAATATTTTCTCCATTTATCATGATGCTACTTATTGGTTCCGTTGTGAGGATTTTTTTTTTATCTCCTTTACATTGAGTTGTAATCCATACCGGGAGCTGAAATCATTGATCGTCATCAGCAGCCATCATTTGCAGCCAACGAGGTTGCGTTATCTGCATCTAGAAGATTGCTAATGAACAACACTCTTCTTCATATCAGCCTGTTGCTCAGTACGCAGATTGAGTAAGTACGGTGAGAGGGTACAAACCTGACACTCTCCTTTCCTGAATTGAAATCATGCCGAATTCCCTTTCTCTGTTCTCACAACTACCTCGTGAGACAACCGTGTACAACCTCAGAACACACCCCATGAAGTTTTCTGAAATTCCCACTCTTCTCAAGGTTACCCATAGTGTTTTATGATCTACACAATCCAATGCCTAGGCATAGTCAATGAAACACAAGTAAATATCATTCTGATAGTCTCTACTCTGAGCCTAGATCCATTGAACACCAGCAGCCGCATCTCTCATTGCACATCCTCCTCTGAATCTGGCCTGGACAATCTGGCAGCTTCCTGTCAGTGCACTGCTATAACCATTGTTGGACGGTCTTCAGCAGAATTTTACTTGTATGTGATATCAGTTATGTTATTGCTATTTGGTGCTATTGGATTGGTTCTGACCCATTGCAACCCTATGCACAACAGAAGGAGACACTGTCCAGTCTTGTGCCATCCCCACAATCGTTCTGAGGTCCATCACTGCAGCGACTGTATCGATCCGTCTCATTGAGGGCCTTCTTTTTGTCCCCTGTCCCTCCACCTTCCCGGGCATAATGTCCTTCTCAGGGGATTGTCTTCTTGTGACATGTCCAAAATATATAAGATTAAACCTTGTCATCCTTGCCTCTAAGGAGCATTCTGGCCATACTTCTTCTAAGAGAGTGGTTTGTCCTTTAAGCAGTTCTCAAGGTATTTTCAAAATTCATGGTATTTTCAATATTCTTCGCCAGCACTACAATTCAAATGTATTGATTCTTTTAAATATGTATATATATATTTATCAATTGGGAGTTGATACATATATCATATCTGTCCATGGTTCAATCACATCAAGCATAATTAGACAGTTGCTACCACAGCCAGTTTCCAACTATTCTTTTTCTTTCTGGACTCCTCAACATCATCTCCCTTTTACCCACCATCACCACTATACCCCAGCAACCCCCAAACCCCTATTCTACTTGCTGTCCCTATGGTTTCCTCAGCCTGGGCTTCATATACCAAAACACAGAAAAACATATAACACAACTTCAAGATGGTGACCTCCAATGGTATGAAAATCTCTGAAATATACCCTAATGTGAACTTTGACGCATTGATTCTTGATATCAGCCTATAATTTGAGCATACTGTTGGGTCACCTTTCTTTGGAATAGGAACAAATATGCATCTCTTCCAGTCAGTCAGACAAGCGGCTATGTTCCAAAAATCTTGGCACAGATGAGTAAGTGCTTCATCAGCGTGCTGGAACATTTCAATGGGCACTCCATCAATGCCTGGAGTCTTCTTTAGGGCTCATGTTTTCCGTGCACCTTGGACTTCTTCCTTCAGCACTGTTGGTTCTTGCTACCTCCTGGAACGATGGACCGTTGGCCATCGCTCCCTGCATCATTCAATATTTTGCAATTCAAGGCTTGAATTTTCCCTTACGTTCTTTCTGTCTATGTTCTTGATCTTTTGCTTTCTAACTCTGTCTTTGCACATTTCATTATAATAGTTTACTTTCCTTCTCAAATTGCCCTTTATAAGTCCCTGCTTAGCTCTTTGACTTCGTAATTTCTTCCATCTGCCTTAGCGAGTCTATGATTAAAAGCAAGTTTCAGAGTCTCTTCTGACACCCACGTAGATCTTTCCTTTCTTCCCTGTCTTTTTAATGACCTTTTTCTTTCTTCACAAAGGATGTTATTGATGTCCTCCCTCAGTTCATCAGGTCTTCTGCCCGTAGTGTTCAATCCATCAGATTTGTTCTTGAAAGTCAAGTGGATAGTGTCGAGATCTTATTTTGGCTCTCATGAACTTGCTTGAATTTTCTTCAATTTCAAACCAAATTTATTATTTTATTTTATTTTATTTTTTTAGGGCATCATTGCCCTGGTGGTGGGAGTAGGAGGCCCATCCTTTGCCCCTGTGGAGCTGGAATTGAACCTCCATCCCAGTGGGCCACAGTCCCGCACACAACCACTACACTACCGGGGCTCAGCCCTCAAACCGAATTTATGAATGAGTTATTGATAGACGCTTCCATCGTCAGCCCCTGGCTTAATTTTAGCTGCTGACATTGAACTTCTCCATCATTTTCCCAACAACTGTAGTCAATTTGGTTCCTGTGTGCTCCATCTGGAGACACCTGTGTGCATAATCACCTTTTGTGTTGTTTAAAACAGGTAGTTGCTATGAAAAAGTTGTTAGTTTTGCAAAATTCTATCATGCAATCTCCAGCTTCATTTATATCACTCAGATCGTATTTTGCAACTACCATTCCTTTCACTTTTCTTCCAACTTTTGCATTACAATCACCAATCATTATCCATACATTTTGATTGCATGTTTGATCAATATCCAACTGAAGACATTGGTAGAATTCTTCCATTTCTCCATCATTAGTTTTTACGGTAGATGCATAAATGTGAATAGTAGTTGTATTGATTGGATTTTCTTGAAGGCAGATAGATATCATCCTATCACACACTGCATGCACAGCACTACAAATAGAGATCTTGAGTTGTCCCTTTTGACAATTAATGGTGTCCCTTAATGCAACACCAATCCTCTTGATAGTGTCATTTCTGGCATAGTAAGCCACATGATTGTGATTCAAAATGGCCAGTACCAGTTCGTTTCAGCTGACTAACACCTAGGAGAGCAGGCTTGATGCCTTTTATCTCATCCTAGAGTCATACTTCGCATTCTGAAGTTGCCATCATTAGTAGATTCTTGCAGCTGTACAGCCTCGCCCCGAGTCCTGATGATGATCCTGAAGGCTTTAGTTCCACAGGCTTCCCTCAATTGACAACACATGGCTGACTCTACTTTGAGAAGGCAGCTTCTTCTCAGTCGCCTTTCCAGTGTTTTCTGACCCTAGGGGCCCATCCTCCAGCACCATATCCGACAATGTTCCGCTTCCATTCATTAAGCCTTCCGTACCTGACTAGGTTTCCATACTCTGTTGTGTTAGTCAGGGTGAGCTAGAGAAACAAAATTCATAGACACACATATGGATATAAGGAAAGGGTTTATATACAAAAGGAATGGAACACTGAGAAAGCATCCCAACCCAGTCCAGTTCAAAGTCATAAGTTCGATATTAGGCCATATGCCTGACACCTATAATGTCCATAATGTCTCCTCCCGACTCACAAAGTCACAGGTCAGTGAGTGCAGAATCCCGGCGCTCGCAGAGGTCTCCCCATGGCTCCTCACTTCCAGGGCTCAGGGTTCATCAACAGCATCCAGTGGTGGCAGAAGCAACTCATCGCTGGCAGGGGTCCCCACGTGGCCTCTCCAGCTTCAGAGGTCTGGCTCCTCAGGGCAAAGCCATGTGGCTTCTCCTCCGGCTCCTCAGACACTGCCATCTTGTCTTGTCCGTGATTAATCGTCTCTAAGACTAACTCCCAACAACTGGGGAGATAGCTTGTGATCTTCACGAGGGAAATAGCGTGAGATTTCCCAGACATATCAGGAGAAAGCCATGCCCACACAGAGGCCTCATTGGCTACTCAATGACTATCTCCAGATTAACAGGCTAGACTCCACCCCGACATCTCCATCATTAAATTAACATAAGCATATGACCGCCACATCTGTATAAGGTTTTCAGCAGCTATTTCCTCCGAAGTGGGCAGCTGGTTTCTTCTTCCTTGTGTGTTCTTAATCTGGAAGTGCCACTGAAATCTGTTCACTTTGGACGACCCTGCTGGCATTTGAAATACCAGTAATGCCACTTCCAGCCTCACAGCAACACTCAAGCCCTGCTGTATGACAAAATGACAGACCAGTGGTGGAGATCAAGGTTTGCGTGTCCCCAAATGCACAGAACGTTGACTGGAAGGCTAGGTAGCAAACTGTTCATGTTAAGCTCAGAAATTAAATGTAAAGATAGTGTGGGATGTCTCTTTTTGACTCTGCATAGTTTGCCTTTTTTTTGTACTTTGCTTTTTTGTGGGGGGGGGCATCACTGCCCTCTGGTGGGAGTGGGAGGCCCAGCCTTGCTCCCGGAGAGCTGCTGTTGGATTTGAACTGCCAACCCAGTGTGCCGCAGTCCTGCACTCAACCACTTCGCCACCGGGGCTCAGCCCTCATACTTTGCTTTTTAAACACAATTATACTACCTGGCTTAAGCTTTGCATTTCTCTGTCTATGGGCTTCAGAACCATGAGATTATTGATCATGAATCTCTCCAGGGAGGTCTCAGTGGTGACTAGTGAGGGTAGAAGTCATCTTGCAAATGTTTTCTTAGTATGTATCTACTATTATTTTACTGCTTTTTGCTATCCATAGGTGGATAACAGCTTGTTCCTGAGCCGGGCTCTGTGTGGTGGTGGCATGGGTATGGCTTCAGCATTAAAAGACCCTAATTAGTGGGTTTTCAACCTTCTTAATGTAGTGAATTTTTAATACAGTTTTTCATGTTGTGGTGACCTCCCAACCATAAAATTACTTTCATTGTTACTTTATCACTGTAATTTCGTTACTGTTTGTTATGAATTAAGCTACCCCTGTGAAAGCGTCATTTGACCCCCAAAGGGGTTGCGACCCACAGGTTGATAACCACTGCCCTAGATGATGCTCCTGAGACCGTCATGTGCCAGCTTGGCCTTTTCTTCTGTCTGTGTCTAGGTTTTTTGAAGATAAAAGGAGATGAGTTGTATCACAAAGACCATGTAGACAATTGCTGACACCATTACAGCAATGGGACCCTGAGACCCCCGAGATAACTTATTATCATGCGTCTGGACGTGGCCTCGTGAAGCACTTGTCCCAGGTGGTCTCTGGAGCTGATCTGCTGGTGTCAAGCCTCCCTCTCCCCAGGCTGCTCCAGCTGCCGGGTAGTGTCTCCCTGGAGAGCTGTGCTGAGAAGGGTGCTCAAGGCAAGGTGGCTGGCACATCACAGTGTCT
>PVJH01041836.1:0-14704 GCA_004026705.1 Nesogale talazaci | reverse complement strand
TCTCTCTATCTACCTATCTAGCTATCATCTCTCTATCTACCTATCTAGCTATCATCTCTCTATCTACCTATCTAGCTATCATCTATCTACCTGTCTAGCTATCATCTCTCTATCTACCTATCTAGCTATCATCTCTCTATCTATCTATCTAGCTATCATCTCTCTATCTACCTATCTAGCTATCATCTCTCTATCTACCTATCTAGCTATCATCTCTCTATCTACCTATCTAGCTATCATCTCTCTATCTACCTATCTAGCTATCATCTCTCTATCTACCTATCTAGCTATCATCTATCTACCTGTCTAGCTATCATCTATCTATCTACCTATCTAGCTATCATCTCTCTATCTACCTATCTAGCTATCATCTCTCTATCTACCTATCTAGCTATCATCTGTCTACCTGTCTAGCTATCATCTATCTATCTATCTATCTATCTATCTATCTATCTACCTATCTAGCTATCATCTATCTGCCTCACTACCTACCAGATCTAGAATTTGATCCCCTGGAAGGAAGACCCATGTTCTAGGGCCAACAGAAGGCTGGGAATGTCTGTCACCATGGACACACCACCACCCTCTGCCCGAGCTGGGGCTGTGAGTGCTAGTGAACTTGGAGGTCCTGAGATGCTGCACAGACCAGTGATAGACTCCGTGTATACCAAAGAGCTACACACCCCCTCAAGCACCGCAAATAACAGCTAACAACAGTACCAGAGGGGAGGGACTGGGGATGAGTGGAATTGACTGAATGGAGGGATCTGTGTCAACGAGCAGATTTGCCTACTTGAGAAGAGTGATCCTTCCATTCCATTCCACCTGCCTCAAAGAACCCCTGTCTGTGGCTTGTGCAAAGCTCAGGTGTGGCTCTCAGGTGTGCCCCGTCACCCACCCCGGACACTTCCTCCAAGGCTCTGTCCTGCTGGAGGAAACCCCTTTCTCCCTCACCCAGGGCAGCCTCCTGACCCTCCTGGCTCTCAAGGACTCTCCTCCCTGGGCACCCAGGAAGGCCGTGGGAGGCTTCGTTCCTGCCTTTGGAACGCGCTCTCTTTCTGACATTGGAGGGCTCTTGCTGACAAGTGGAGGAAAAAACACTTTGTAAAACTCAAAAGCAGAGCCTGGCGTGCGGCAGATGCTTTGCAAACGTGTGTGGAATGAAGGAGCGGTCCTGCGAGGTCTTTGCCAACTATGATGCACGGCACGGTCTTCAGATACGACTCTCCCAGTGACTAAATAAAGCCGTGAGCGGGGGTATTGTGGGACACTCCATATTTCTCCCTAACGAGATCTTCCTCTTGTGCATTCCCACCAGATGGGGAGTGTAGGGCCCGACTCAATAGACGTCTGATGGATGAGCAGACACGTGGCCGGGTAAACGAGGGACACGTGGACAGATGGGTCACTGGGTGCATGACGATGGACCGAGAAGATGACGGCTGGGCCGACTCACAGCAGCCTCCCTCTTCCCTGGCTGCCCTCCTTGCGAAATGAATGCCAGTGGTGCCCAGGCTTCTTGCAGGCACGAACTTCGGAGACAGGGCCTTAGGCAGCACATCCTGTTTCATGGTGCTCTCTTCTCCCTGGCCAGACCTTGGGAGTGGCTGGCCATGTGGTGCAGATGTGCCCCGGGAGAGCCGAGGTGGAAGTCAAAGGGGTCTTCATGAAGGAGCACCAAGAAGACTCCTTGTGGGCTGGTGAGTAAGGATGTGGTGTCTAGAGAGCCTGCAGTCACCTGGCAGCCATGAAGACCTGGGATGAAGGAGGGGAACCCTGACACGCTGAGTCACAGAGCCAAACACTGGATGAGCCGGGGTCCTTGGAGTTTGCCATTGGCCTACTAGTTTACCCGATGCTGCAGTCAGCTGACTTGAAGGGTTCTTGATACAGGACAGAATACGTTCTTAGTGTTGCTTCCCTGTTTCTGCCTGGGTTTCCTATGACTGGCAGTTACAAGCATCCTGGTAGAAATGGGCAAGTGGGTGACTCAGTGGGTGGATGGAGAGATGTGCATGGGAGTGAAGGATGAATGGGTGAATGAATAGATGGAGGGCAGAGATGACTGGTTGGTATATGTGTGTGTGTGTGTGTGTGTGTGTGTGTGTGTGTGTGTGTAGGTGCCGAGACATAAAGACCATTTGTAGTAGTATTGTCAGACTCCAAGACACCAACGGTCAGGACTGGCTGGGGACAATTGAGTCTCTCCAACACTTTATACCCCAAGCATCTCCCTTCTCTGTGTGCCAGTCTGTACCGGCCAGAACTTATTTTCAGGGCTTGTGCCCCAACCCCAACCCATTGCGTGTAGGGTGTAGTCGTCTGTAAAAAGTTTAACAGGCTGAGCCCCGGTGGCGTAGTGGTTGTGCGCGGGACTGCGGCCCACTGGGACGGAGGTTCAATTCCGGCTCCCAGGAGCAAAGGCTGGGCCTCCTACTCCCACCACCAGGGCAGTGATGCCTTAAAAAAAAAAATTAAAAAAAAAAAAGTTTAACAGTAGCTTGGCACCCTGGACTCTGCCCATCATGGGCACAATCTTGGGCCTGCTCTTGTGAGCACTGTGCCCACAGACCAGCCCCTTCCTTCCTCTGTGAACATCTGCCTTCTTACCTACAAAAGGGGCATAATGGCGCCCCCTACAGGGCTGCGGTGAGCCTCTGAAGGGTCACATAAGAAAGCACCACACCTGGTCCCCAGGAAGTCCTCAGCAAACTGAAATCACCCTGAGTTGCTCCTTTAGCCTGCTTAGTTACAGTCAGACACACTTGGGCTGCAGCCTCAGAGCAGATGACACATGGACTCAAAAGACCCCAAGTCAGCAGAGGGCCTTTCTGCCTATGCACCGTCCATCCCCCTGGCCTGCAAACATGCCTCAAGGCCTTAGCCTTTGAAGGCAGCCATTGGTGTTGTGGAAGGCCCAGAGGAAGCAGCAAGCTCGATGGCAGTTGTCCGTTCCTGCTCTGAGGTCCCTGTGAATAACAGCCCTGCACTATCCTCATAAGCATTGCTATGTTTCAGGCTGTGGCTATAGCCACTGCTCAGCCCCCCTCCCCCCCATCGAAGGCTCTCCTTGTCACGAGGCCCCTCTGCTGTACCGAGTACAGCGTGCTTCCCCAGGGCTGACAGCACGCCTCCAACATGGGAGATAGCCTTGCCCTCCTGCTTCTGAGGAGCATTCTGACTGGACTTCCACCCAGCCAGGTGTGCTCATTCTTCCGGCAGTCCGTGGCATAGTCAATATTCTCCAACAACACCATATTTCAAACATATCAATGTCTCCGTCTTCTTTACCCACTGTCCAAGTTATGCACAGAGATGAGGCGAATGAAAGCCCCATGGCTGGGTCACACCAGGGACATCTGTGCTTGATGACACGTGTCGTTTAATTTTCCTGACTGCTGCCTCCATGAGCTCTGGCAGTGGATCCTTGACCACTTCCCTCTCTTCTCCATTGATCACGGTGTTCCTTACCAGTCCGCTTGTGAGGATTTTTGCTTTCCTGGTATGTAGGTGGCATCCATCCTGAGTGCGAGGCATTGTGTTTCTTTCTCAGCGAGTGGTTCAAGTTCTCGTTGTTTTGGGTCAGCAAAGTGGCACCGTCTGCACGGCACAGGGGGTCACTGGGACTTGCACCAGCCCTGGCCCTTCTTCAGACAGTCCGGCGAGGGGATCCGACTGCACACTCAGGTCAAATACGCACGGTGAAATGACCCACCCGCAGCGCACATCTTTCCTGACACACACCTTTTCAGAAGTAAAAGCCCCTTGTGGCACAGCCTGCTGTGGATCCGGCTCGAATTTCTGGCAGCTCCCTTCTCTGTCCTGCTGCAGCCATTTCTGAATGACCTTCAGCAACATGTCACTGGCGTGCCCCATGAGCCTTCTGGTCTGGCCCTGCTCACTCTCCACAGGGCTCACCTGTCTTTGGAATGGGCACAGAGAGGGGTCCCTGCCACTGTTTGAAGACAGGCCGCTGTCTTCCAGTTTATTGGGCATTGAGTGTGTCCTCCTTTGTTTCTTTCTGTCTTTTTTCTTTACATTAAAACATACTTTATGGGCTGAGCCCCGGTGGTGTAGTGGTTGTGCGTGGGACTGCGGCCCACTGGGATGGAGGTTCAATTCCCAGCAGTGGGGCTGGGCCTAAAAACTAAAAAAAATAATAATAATACTTTATTTTAATCTGATTCCTTCTCAAGAAGACAGACCCCAGATGCTTTTAATAGCCGGACACCATCGACTTTCTTCAGCACATTTGCTTATGTACGCATTGTGTCTTCAGCGATCGTGTCAGGAAGGTGAGTATCACACAATGTCACATTATTAGAACAAACCGTTCTGGTACTGAGGTAAGAGTTAAGTAGAGGCCCAAAGTCCATCTGCTTCCTTGTTTCAATTGCTCATATATACCTCTATTAACAAATATATGTGCCTATATAGTTTTAGTTTTGTTTTGTTTTCTTCTTTGCTCCTTTTTTTCTTTCCTTCTCCCTCACTACATGTTTATCCTTGGTTCACCTCCCAGTAATTCCTCTCAGGTACAATCCTGTTGATTAAACATGACCAGAAAAGTCACATTCTCCTCACCATCAATTTTAGAACCTTATTGTTCCCGTGTGTCAGTCATTTTTGCTGCCCGCTCTCTGCCCCCCACCTTGGCCCCTCTCTACAGGCTGATTAATGTCCATGAGCACAGACAGGTCTGTGGATGTCTCTTGGAGGCCCAGACCACATCCTCACCCTGTCCCTCCTAGCTAGAGCCCCCTCACTCCCCCTGCCTGGAGGGCAGACCCTCCTTTTCCTCTTCTGGTTTGGCAAGACTCCCCCTCCCTCCACCACCTTCCCCTGCCCCACACTCTCCTGTGATCTGACAATCAGCTAGGCCCGACTCTTGATATGCAAACAGGACTTGTGGGATTTAGAAAGCCTTTTCCCCTCTCTCGACAAAGCCTGGCTTTCAAGACCATCTTCTGGCTGAGGACTGCAGGATTCTATTTAGTCAAAGCTGAACATCAATTCTTTCCTTTTGTGCTCTTGATCCCCAATCCTATCCCTCTGTAAGACCCCAGGTGCCTCTGGTTGAAAAGGAAGAGAATCACATGAAAGCCGTTCAGAAAAGCACAGGTACATTAAAAATGTATCCTTCCCGTGACACCAGGCTCATGGATGGCAAAGCAAGAAGGATGCTGGGAGAATCTCACTCATCCTCTTCCTCCACCGCTCTGTGAGTCCAGGGGAGGCCAACCCCTGCTGGAGGCCACAGAGCAGGGCCGTGCAGAGGAAAACCGAAGTCTGCATCCTCGATGGTTGGTCAAAGGATCTCAGGATATGTTTCCACTAGGGAGGGGGTCGACATGTACTCTGTCGAAAGGTAGAGAGAAATACTCTCCCCCATGCCTGTCAAAGGAGCTCTGGTAGCATAGAGGTTACAGGTTGGGCTGCTCACTGCAAGGTCAGCAGTTCGAATCCACCAGCCATTCCAGGAGCGAGAGATGAGGCTGTCTACTGCCTGAAAGAGTTACAGCCGTGGAAACCTACGGGGCAGTTCTGCTCCATCTGACGGGGTCGCTCTGAGTCAGCATGACTCGACGGCAGTGTGTTGGCCCCCGCCACGCTGGCCTTGTTTGGAAATTGAGGATGTCATTCGTGAAGCATTAGAGATCAAGATGGACCTCCTTAGGACAAGAAAGCAGGCAGAGACACGGAGGGAAGGCGGCGTGGAAGAAAGAGGAAGAGACTGAGCTGAAGCCAAGATAAGTAGGAACAGCTGGAAGCTCAGAGACGCAGGGACAGTTCTCCCCCAAGGGTGCAGAGGGCACAGCCCTGCCGATGTCTTGATTTTAGAATTCCAGGCTCTGGACACATGAGATAGTACAGTTCTGCTGGTGTAAACCGCCCGGGTAGGGTTGGTGACAGCAGTCCCAGAGAACTCCATGAGTGAGTGACTTCAGCAGGAGAAGGTGATCTTCTCGCCACTGAGGAGGGCAGACGGCCAAAGTCAAGGGCCAGCTCCGGGGGGAAAAGCTGTGGCACTGTCTATTCTGGAGGAAAAGCTCTGCCTCGGCGTTCCCTAGTTCTGGGTAAGTCTTACACAGCGTTTGCTTCCTCTGTCTCCTTGTAGCTTTTAGACCTCAAAAGTCACTAGGTGGATCTGCTAGGGAGCTAGGGGCAGAACTAGGGGTTGCCCCTCTACAGGCCAAAGCCTCCCTCCCCCACCCCTAACAGGAAGTTGGATGCTGCTTAAGGCAGGCTGACATTTAAGCTCCAGGCCAGGAAGGGGCGGTACCCCTGGGTGGGACCTCATCCAGGCCAGGTGGGCTTAATTCAGCCAATCGAGTTAACCGGTGCCATCGACCACGCCTCCCAATGGGCCCTGAAAAGACAGAAGTTTGTTCTTTCCTGTGCTCTCTCCCAGCGGCTGCTACACAGCTCAGCATGGCCAGAGCCAGCCCACTGTCCTGAGCAGCCGTGCTGCAGACTCTGGCTTGTGTACTGGAATGCCTGAAATGGCCCCTAACCTTGATCAAATCCACTTGGGTCACAGACCAGGCCTTGGTGTGAATTATTTCTTGCGAGAAGCCAAGGACAGAGGCATATCCCTCCCCCGAAGGACCTAACAGATCAGCCTATGGATAGTTGATCTTTGACCAAAGATTTCCATCCATTAAATGGGGGTGGAGGGGTGGAGAGAGCTAGTCTCTTTCGCAGCGATACAGACAAGCCTGAATACACATTTGCAGACAAGCAGGAGCCATCCCTCATGCTGGCTCCAAAACCCATCTGTAGGTAGAGCGAAGCGTTCCGTGTAAAATGCGAAACTGTACATGGAAGAAAAAGCAGAAGCAAACATAGGGGGCTTGCTTTATGCCCTCAATAGTCTCTCAAGCATATCTAAAAACTCTCATGGGCAGCTAGATGACTGGGACCTGCTAACCCTCAAACTCTCCCGTGCATCCCAAGGCTCCTCCAAAGGCATCCCCGGAGAACAGGCAGCCGCAGACTGGCAACATCGTATATCTCCCTGTGGGGTCATCTCGAAAAGTTACAGAGCACCACGGCACGTCAGCAACAAGATGACAGGTGAGCCACGTGGACATTGACCACAGGGCCAGGTCAGTCGGGTCACCCCAGAAGATGCCCACCAGGCAGCCCGCAGACACCTGAGCAGAGGCTCACAGGCCTGAGTCATTCGAGATGCGAAGGAAAACCACAACGACGTCACCCACGGCTAACAGCAAGGATCACAAAGAGGTGAAAACACCAGTGAGGGTCTGGGGAGACGTGTATGAGAATTTTTATACACTGCTGGTGGGCGTGCAGATAGTCTGACCACTGTGAAAAACAATAGTAGGTGCTTCCTTCAAGCGCCAGAAATAGAGACAGCATATGGCCCCACCCCACCCCCCCTCCACTAGCAAGTACATGCCCTAGAGAAGTCAATCATGACACAGACGTGTGCCGCCTGGGACACTTCACATGAAACCACGTGAGTGCCCATCAACCGATGGCCAGACAAGCACACTCTGGTAAGGACACAGAGTGGACACCGATGCATTCTTAAAATCCCTCACAACACGAATAATCTGGAGGACAGTAGTCTGAGTGAGATACGCCCATCACAAAAGAGCAGCTACGGATGGCAATACTATCATTAAAAAGTCCAGGAAAGATTTACGCACAGAAACATTCTTCGATGGTTCCCAGGGATGGAAGGGGGAGGGAGGGCCCATCACTAACTAGGTGTGTTTTCAGGAGCCATCAAGCCAGCCCCAACCCACAGCGACCTCATGCGCGATACAAGGAAGTTCTGCTCTGTCTGCCTGTCTGTCCTGCACACACTCACAGCTGCTCCGAGGTGGAGGCCATGGTTGCAGCCCCCATGCAGATCCAGGTCCATCTCCTGGAGGGCCTTCCCCGTTGCCACTGCCCCTCTACTTTACCGAACAAGATAGGCTTCTCCTGGGACTGGTCTCCCCTGACAACACATCCAAAGCCCATGAGGCCAAGTCCCTCCATCGTTGCCGCTAAGGCGCACTCTGGCCGTGTCGGTTTGTCCTTTCAGCAGTCGGTGGGGCTTTCAATCGCCTTCTGCAGCAGCACGGTTCCAGTGTGTCGATGCTTGCTCAGTCTTCCTCAGTCGGGGTCCAACCTTCATGCCGATGAGGTCATTGAAAACCCCATCCAAGGCACAGAGCAGGCCCAGCGGAATCCTCAGAGGAACATCTTTTCTTTCTAACACTCTAGACAGCTCTTGAACAGCCGACCACCTAATCCAAGACGCCGTTTGATCTCTTGACGGCTGCTTCCAGGAGCGTTAAATGTGGACCCAAGCAAGATGAAACCACTGACTTTTCTCCTTTTATCACGATGTTGCCTACGGGTCCATGAGGTTACAAGGGTCACACATGTGCATGAATACACACACACTAAACCAAACCAAACTCACTCCCTACGTAGGGTGTCCACCCCGGCATGCACTCCCAGGCAGGAGCAGGTGGCTGATGGCTTGAACCACAGGCCCAACACCTTCCCCACGGGAATGCCAGGAGGCAGATGCCGATCATTCCAGAGGGTTTCAAAACATCTGTGGGAAAAATTCCTCGCTCTTTGGGCTCCAGCTGGTCACAAACTCTCTGGGCCCCCTCATCCATGTGTGCTACTTGTCCTGCGTCCGCTCTGAGTCCCATGTGCCGAGTCCACTGGCTCCACTGGGTCTGCAAGGCTGCGAAGTCCTAGAAACATGTGGTCCGGAAGGACTGTCCTTCAAGGCACATCTGAGTGGGTTTGAACTCTCAGACTCTCAGCTCGTAATCTGTGTGTGTGTGTGTGTGTGTGTGTGTGTGTGTGTGTGTTTGAACCAATGGTTGTGAAGGCCCTAGATCACTTTAGACTCATAGTGATTCTGCACAACAGGGTAGAATTGTCCCCTGTGAAACCTTAATTCTTTATGGGAGTAGAAAGCTTCAACTTTATCCCAAGGAGCAGGTAGTGTTTTCGAACTGCTGGCCTTAAGGTTAGAAGTCCAGCCTGTAACCCACTGGGCCACTCAGGCTTCTAGATGAGACCCAGACTTGGAAAAGCACTGAGCTATCTTCCTCCCAACACCCACCTCACTGGAATCTGGCACTCACTCGGACACAAAGAACTCTGAACTATATTTAGTTGCCAAGTAATAAAAATAAACACTCACAAAAAGCTGAGGTGAGGCTCATACCAAAAAAGGAATATCTTTGTTTCATGTAGCAAGAAGCCCAGAAGAAGGCAGCCAGAGGATTGGAGAGATGCACTTCTCAATTCCTCAGGGGCCCAGGGCCCCCTGCTCAGCCGTTCTCAGCAGGTGACCTCAGTCTTGTGGCCTCCAGTCTGCTTTGGCTCAGGGTCTAGTCTGTGTTCTAGACAGGAAGAAGACAGAGTTAAAAGCCTAAACGATTGAAGTGACCTCCCTTGGAAGACTCTTCTAGAAGCCGCCTCAACCACCATCCCCATTTGAATCGGGTCGGATGTCCTGTGCCAACCTAGTATTACAGGCACCCCAAGGGAGTCCAGGCTGGGCAAGTTGAGGAGGAGAGCAGGCAGCTACATGTGGACCCTGGGGTCCTGGGCCCAGGCCCAACCTGTCATTCCTGTGCTGTCTGGCTTTGGGCTGACCCCCTCCCTCCCTCTGAGCCTCAACTTCCCCATTCCAAAATTGGGAGACTTGCACCAGACAACGACGTCATCCAGCTCTGATTCCTGGCTCCACTGGCTGTGTGACCAGTGCCTCAGCTTCCTCGTCTGGCAGATAGGCCTTCACCTTATTGGGCTGTGACGTTAGAACAAGCTGTGGAGGTGAGTCTGGTGGAAAAATCAGAGACCAGTATCCATGGTGCTGCTGTCGATAAGCCTTTAAGGGTACCCGTGTACTGATCGTACTGCCTATGGGCAGGTGTGCTGTGTGTCCTGGGCAGATTGCTCTCTCCCTCACCCCCTCACTGCCCTGCCTGCACAGGAGGCCAGCCTGGATGCTGCCTCCTGACCCTGGAGCTCCCATCCTGGGGCTGGGCTGGGCTGCAGACCAGACAGCAAATCCCTACTGGGATGGGGAGGGGACAAGAGAGGAAGGGGTCAGCTGGCTTCCCATGGCGGCATGACCTGGGCAGCGTGCACTTCCTGTTTCCCAGAGGGACCCAGCACCCCTCCCAGCTGCTCTGCTTCTCGGAGGGGGGAAGGCCTGGCCTCTCTGGCCAGGCTGTGGGTGAGACAAGGACCGGCCACAATAGCCTTCTGTCTCCCAGGATGCCCCGCTGTCCCCTCACCCCACTAACCTCTCTGAAGCCCGGGGGAGCCTCATGCACATGTCCCAGAGCAGGAAACTGTGGCAGTGGTGGAAGAGGGTCAGTCCAGGTCACAGGGCTGGTGAGAGGTGGGGCTGGGATTAGAACCTGAGTCTTCTAGAAGCAGTTTCACTCAGGGCCTACGACAGGCACCCAATGCATGAAACCAGTGCTCAGGGAGCTGGGGCCTGATAGGCAGTGGCTGGTGCCCTGGGGGCAGAGTCTCAGACCGCGCCTTCCCCTCAGTCCTCCCTTTTGCTGGACCCCTTGTCTGCTAACTGAGCCGCTTCCTGGGGCAGCAGAGTCCAGGCAGCTGTGTGCTGTGGGTGCTACACGGCCAGCATCAGAGAGCAGGTTAGGAGAAGGGTCCTGGGGACAAAGCAGCCCGGGCGCATAGCTTGGCTTTGCTACTGGCCAGCTGTGTGCCTGGGACAGGCAGCTTGACCTCTCTGAGCCTGTTCTGCCTCTCCTGCCCAACAGTGGTCCAGCTGCTTCTAGGATCTTAAACCACAGGGACAGGCGTTTAAGTCGTGTCTGCAGGGGCAGGGCTCTAGGCCAGAGGCTGTGGGTCAGAGTGAATACATCAAGACACTCAGGATGCTGGCCTGGCCTCCTGACTCGTGTCCTCCTGCCCCCACTGGCTATCACCATGAGGATGGACACTCACTGTCTGTGCACCAGCACTGGGAGCTCGCGTTCCAGCTCCCCGCACTCCGCTGAGGAGGGACTGCTGGAGCCCGTTTACAGAGGAGGAATGAGAGGTACTGAGAGTCCAAGTAGCTCACTCAGGTCACCAACGAGAGGGCAGCTGGGACTCCCATCCAGTGACTCTAACTCAGAGCTGGCTCCTAACTGCAGCAGTTCCTGGGGGTGGGGGGGGAAGGTCAGCAGAAGGAAGCACCCAGGGTCGCCAAGGGACAGCCCTGGAAGGGGTGCATACGGCGGGGGGCGGGGGGCGGAGGCAATCAGAGACCATGTGCAAGAGCTCCAAGAAAAAACACCGGATGTGGCCCAGCAGGCCCTGGGCCAGGTGTCTACTCTGGGGCAGTCCCCCAGCTGGGCAGTGTGGGCGGCGGGTGGAGAGGCCAGGGACGGTGTCCAGGGAGAGAGCCGCCTATCACAGACTAGGCTACAGAGGAAAGGCGTGAGAGTAACTGGTTCTGAATACAGTGGGCCCTGCAGCCCTGTGTGTGTGCAAACTCCTCACACACTGCCTCAGCACCAGCAAGGACCCCACAGGGCAGCCTCCTCTGCCCTCGTTAGGGTCTGCATAGAGGTTCCATGGGAGAATAGAGTTCTGCCACCACCCCAGTCCTGAGCTGCCCTGGCACTGGGCAGGGACCAATAGCTGCCGGCATTTATTGAGTGATTACAACGTGCCAGGGCTGCGTTCAGCATCCCGAGTACCTTGATGTACTCACTCTGACCCACAGCCTCTGGCCTAGGATCTGCACCTACAGATATGCCTTAAATACCTGTCCCTGTGGTTCAAGATACTGAGGCTGAAAGATGAGGTGCTCTGGGCTGCTGTCTCAGAGGGGAGGTAGCTGTCGGGACTCCCACCCAGGCCCCAGCACCTTGGTGTGTTTGTCCTTCAAGCCTGCCCTGCCCTCAGAAGTCTGGCCATGTGGGTGGAAAGGGAAGCCACAGCACAACAGGATGCTCTCCACACAGGAAAGCAGCTCCATCTGGGTTGGGGGGACCAGGAATGCGTCCCAGCCCTGCTTCCAGAGGGCAGTCCCCCCTCAGAGGCGGTCCTGAGCCCAGCCATGGGAGGCCTGCAGGCAAGCTGCATATGACTGTGGCTGTGTGTGCAGCTGTGTGTCTCTGACTCTGTGGGTCTGCCTGTGTGAGTGTCCTTCAAGGTGACCCAGCCCCAAAGGAGAGGGATGCCCAGGCCTCTCACACACACACACACACACGCACACACGTCACACAACAACAGACCAACCCCAAACTCTGTCATCAAACAACACCCAGAGACCCAGAGACATACGCATACAAGACACAGCAAGCACACTGCACTACTAGTCCATAGATACATGAATGTGTGTGAGAGAAAAGGAGAGAGAAATGATCGATTCAGAGACACAGAGAGAGAAAACAAGAACTCACTGAGTCTTTCCTACACACAGTAACCTCACAGAACAGAGCAGTCGCTGGGAAGACTGTGATATGGACACAGAGACAGACACAGGTGTATGTGTCGACACAGACCAAACGTCATCCACAAACACACGTGCACAGGGGCCCAACAGACACCCAAGATGTACCTGGGCCCACGTACCAGTGTGACAGTTAAGAGCTTGGGGGATCGGGGTGGGTTTCTCACTGCAGTGCAGGGTGGGATGGGTCCTGACAAAGGGTAACCACAAGGACCGGGGGGAGAGAGAGAGGCCAGCTCTTCCAGACCCGGGAGAGTGCTGGAGTGTCTGCTATGAGCTGGGGAAAACCAGGTGTGGCAGTGACATCATCTCCTGTCAACGTGCGAAGGAGTGGAGCCTAGTCTGTGAAGCAGGTCAAAGCAGATGAGACCTCTGTGTGGGCCTGGCCTTCTCCTGAGGATTCTGGAAACTCCTGTCTTCCTCCCCGGAGAAGAGATCCACACTCTCTCTGCTACCCATTCCTGCTGACAAGTTCCATGGAGCTACCCTGATGGAGTCAGAGCCCTGGAGCTGAGGAGCCACGTGGAGACCCACGCCAGCCTGAGATGCTTCCACTACCACTGGATCCATGAGACTTTCCACCCACTGGCCTGTGGTCTTACTGCATTTGGTGTCATGGCATGTGCTGTGTGAGTCTAATGAGGAATTTATGGATTCGTGTCAACCTAGGGGCTAATATCAGGCTTATGGACTGAGTTTGGGCTGGGCTGGGATGCTTTTTTTTGGGGGGGGGGATTTTTTTTAACATTGATATAAAGTTTTCTCTTACACAGAGATAAGTGTCTATGAAGTTGTTTCTCTAGTCAACCCAGACTAACACACCAAAAACGAAAAAAACTAAATCCACTAGCACTGAGTCAATGCTGATGGGGCACAAAAACCACTCCCCCTCCCCCTTGTGAGTTTCTGAGACCAGAACAGTTTCACTCTGCTGACTGTGTGGACTGCAGTCCAGGGGTAACCACAGGATCCCAGGGTTCTGACCTTCCGCTGTGCCCTCGGATTGGTCTGATGTTTTCTTTTCTAGAAATCACAGAAAGCAGCAGGAATCCAGAGAGAAGGGGGTTATACACAGGGTGTGCTTCCTGCTGGAGGCTGGGCTCACAAAGAACACACCTCTGACATCCATGGGCCTCCCCTCCCCAACAGGCCTCAGTGCCCAGAATCCCTGTCCAGCCCCAGCCACTGTCTGACTTCTTCCCAAATGCCCCACAGCCACCTCCAAGACTGGTCCCCACTTCGTGTGGCAGAAGCTCTGCCCCTGTTACTCAAGAAGCCTAGACCTCGTCCTTCCTCGGGGGAGTCTTCTCTCCTGGCTCTGGGAGGTGATCCAATGATCTCACACCTGGCCATGTGATGGGCATGAGTGGACACATGACCCCAGCTCAGCTAATCCATTGCCTCCATTGGAACTGCACAGGGCCACAGAAGAGAAAGGGCTCGGGCTCCCGCCTCCTGGGCTTCCTTCCCCCAGCCTCAGGGACAGCTTCTGGGACCAAGGGGAGACAGCCCACAGAAAGTATGCCAAGTGGAAAGCATGATAGTCCAGCCATTGGGGTTGGCGCTCCGGATCTAGAAAATCAAAGATCTCATCCTCCTCAAGGATGGGCACCAAGAGGGCCCCCTCCCACGGGTACCAGTTGAGGGTCTGCCACCTGCAGTTAGAGACCAGTCAAGCACAGTGCCCTCCTATGGTCCCCTGCCTCTCCATCTCCTCCCACGGGCCCTGAGGCTGCTCCTGGCACATTCTGCCAAGCCCATCCCCCAACCTCAGCCTAGCAATACCCACCTTCCCCACCAGGAAGTGTCCTGGGACCTCAGTGGCAGCTGAAGGCTAGATTTCTGCAGGGATGCCCCTAGAGAGAAAGGGCAGGGACAGTGGGTGAAGGTCACCTAGGTGGTCTGGCTCCCAAGACAAAGTGAGGAGGCCTGGCCTTCGTGTTGTTAGAGGCATCAAGAGAAGGTCTGTCCTGGGTCAGGCCCAGGAGCCACCCGTTTCTCTGTCATCATCCCCCTCTCTGGTGTGTCTGCTCCAGTCTCTTCCCTGTAACCCATCCTCCCTTGTGGTCAAAAAGCTCTCCCCAAAAATGTCCCCAAAGAAGACAATGTCACCTTCTCCCCCACAGAACTCCCAGCAGTTCTCTGTGCCCTACGGACAATAGCCTTTAGCCTGGCTCTTAGCTAGGATACAAGTTTAGCTTGTGTGGCAAAAACCTCAAATAACACCGG
>PVJH01041835.1:0-14684 GCA_004026705.1 Nesogale talazaci | reverse complement strand
CTAGAGCTGGTTCATCATTCTGGAAAAAGTCTGTTCACAGACATAAGTGCTGCCAAAGATGGTCACCATTTTGAGTGCATGGTATCTGAGATTAGGATATGTCTCAGAGGGAAAAGAAGCCTAGGAATTGGAAAGTTGCTTGACTTGAATGAGTCTTTCAAAGACTCAGAACTCTGCAGTTCAGCCAGTTCCATTTGATAAATTATATCCATATTTTCAATGTCAAGAGAGAATGGATTACTCAATAGCTGTATATCCTGTTCATGGAGATGAAGTTCTTTAAATCTAAATTGGCACTCCTTTTGCAGCTTTTCTAGTGAATCCACACATTTTGTTTGGACCCAAGTAGAAAGAAAATATTTTGAAAATGATGATGGCAACATATGTACAAATGTGCTTGACACAAAGGATTTTTGGACTATTAGAAGAATTATAAGAGCCCCTAATAAGATAACTAAAAAATTAAAAAGCTTCAGATCTAATGTCAAACTTCCAAGTTAGTAAACCTTTCATGTTGCTTCATTATTGCATACTGAGAAATAATATGGGCTGTTGTATCTATTGTCTTTTGCAAACTTCTTTTCTACCCATCAAATATATTTAATACATTTTATAAATTTGCCATGATATTGGTCTTTTCTTCTATCTCTCTTAATTCCTTTTAAAGGGTATGACCTCAGACTATTTTATTAGCATTTGTGTGGGCATTTTGCTGTGAGGAATTTATGGATTTTTATTGAATTTCAAGAATGACCCCCCTCAAAAAATGACCCAATAAAATTAGTTTATACTGTAAAAGATTTAAAGAATTTTACAATTTGTATTCTAAAATAGGCAAGATTTATCTTTGGAATTTTAATAGCATACTGCATATCCTCAAGTTTGTTTTTATCATTATTCATATCTTATTCAACTTTACATTATGCTTTGATAAAAGAGCAGTTTTATCTTCTTCCCTTAAAAGAAAGTTACCTGTATTCCTTTGACATCTTTCTAATTTTTTAGCCCATTAAAAATAACTCAGTTTTTAACATCTTCATTCAGTAATCTAGTACATAATAATTACATATTATGGAGTTTCATCATCCTTTAAACATTACATTTTAATGAATATGGTACACATTTTAAATTAAAAGTACTTAGAAACATCTCTGTTTGAAAAGGTATCAATGTTTTAAAAAAGTAAATCATAATTAAATCTGTTAGTATATAGATTTAAAAGAAACAAAATGACATTTACAATTATCAACTATTATGATATTTACAACTTAAATGTATATTATAGAATTAGATTAAACAGTAAGTTTAACTTTTAAAATGTCTAAACTTTTCTTGATTATCTTAATGATCCTATGGGCAGAGTAGTCCAAATAGTCATCCTGACTTAATCATATAGAGATTGCATTGTATAATTGTCCAAAAGAACTATAAGAGGTTGTTTGTTTAATCCCATAGAGTCTGGAGCAATGAGCAAAGGAAAAGTCAATAAATCTACACACAACATCTAGAAGCTTTAACTTGTCAGGAATTTGTTAGCATCATAGAAATGACACCTGCTAATAGCCTTTTACAAAATCCCATGTGTGGTAGTTACATAATCTGCTGTCTATTTGGGACTTGATAAGATTAAGAGTGAATGGGGTGGAGTCTAGGCTATGGATGACCCTATGAATGACCCTATCCCACGAATTATAGGAATTATTGGAGTTTTCTCCTTAGAGGGAGGAGACAGACTCTCTGCTCATTTCCTAAGAGATACTCAACTGACAGGACACATGGCACCGAAGTGATAGACCCCTTGCCCTGGAAACTGGAGAAGCCATGTGAAGACCTCTGGCCTGTGATCTTCCTGCATTTGGCATCATTGCATGTGTTTTGATAGTCAAAAGATGACGCAGAGATTGGTATCCACCAATTGGGCTTATAATGGACTTATGTACTTGATCTGGACAGGGCTGGCATGTTTTCTCAATGTACATAGACCTCTTCCTTATACATACATGGGGATCTATGAAATTCTCTAGCCTATCTGTACTAAAATAACATGATTTGTTGAAATAAAGTCATAATTTATTTCTAGAAACCAGAACATTTGAAAGTTGAATACTTTTTGCAAGTCTGTAATCAATTTTTTAAAATTTCAATAGCCTCAATGGCACCTAACAACAAGACACACTGAATAAAAAAACAGCAACTTTGTCTTTCTCAAATTTTGAATGAGCTGTTTTGTTTCACCTAAGCTGAGAAAATCTGGAACTATGAAGGAATTCCCCCCTCTAGGACTGAACATTAAAGGGAGCCTGCAGGGAGTCTGAAATATTCTCTGAGACCAATTTGGATCAACTTGTTGAGTGGAAGTGGGAGAAATGCAGCAATGGAGACATGGGATGATTCTTGCCACTAACAGTCATGGGCCTGATTCGTAAGGACTAGAGGAGAGAAATGAGCAGTCCAGTTGAAGTTAAAAGAATGCTCAGAACCCAAGTCTATGGCACAATCTAGCCTGAGCATCCCAGAGTTGTTGAGGATTTGTGAAGCTGCCAACAGTCTAAAGTGCGGGAAAGTCATTATCAGAACTCCTGAACTTGCAGCACACATTGACCTCTCGTGGGATGACTAGAACTCAGATGATCAAAATCCAAAATGATGAAGAGAAAGATTTTGACCATGTGAGCTGGTACACATTGCTTGTGGACTTGATAGATGGTCTGGCTTAAGTTGAATTTGCTTATGGTTTATACAGGAAAAAACGATTTCAACTGGAATAAAGATTCTTCCCATCAAAGAACACACTTGTATTCTCAGAGCCCTAAATTGACCCAAATTAACAATATAGGAACTGTATACCAAAAAAGGGGGCAGACAAAGGCATGAAGTGGCTAATGCCCCAACTTTCATGAGTAGGTAAGAAGTTGCTACAGTTAAAGCATTATAGTTTAGGTATTCACAAAGCTGCAGTTGTTAGGCATATAATTTACATTGTTGTCCACTTATAGAATATAAGGTTTACATTTGACTGGTGCATTTTTAGTTGCGTATCTGTTTTTTTGCACTACGACAAAATGTGATTTTACTATTTTATTTGAATTCTGAATATGTATGGTTAAAGTGTGTTGTGTAAAGAGGTTGAGTTGACAAATATTGGTCCAAGGAAGCTAGATTATTTTATGTCAACTTCAATTTTTATGAGACATAGAGGGTGGAGTCCAACCTGTCAATGTGGTCTTTTTATAGGGGAAAAATGGTTTGTCTTTTCTCTCTGCGCTTTCTCCTTCCTGCTTACTGTTACTCAGGCTGCTTCCAAGGATGTCCCCATGTGGGGCCCCGACTCAGAGAGTAGATCCTAACCAAATCTGGTTGTTTCCATCCACATGACTTGGCACTAACCAGCCTGTCAAATTACCCCCATGCCACAACTCTGGATCAAAATGTTTCAGTCTGTCCACCCACAAATGCCATAGCAGAGGGGCTACTTAGCCTGACTTTAAGATTGAGACATTTAACGGGCTTTATTCTTATGGAAAGAATAGTCACTCACTTAGAAAACAGAAAGTTCATCTTTAGCAAGTGTGTTAGTCCAGGTAGACAAGAGAAACAAATTCATAGACACACATATGAATATAAGGGAAAGGTTTATATACAAGAAGAATGGAACCTTGAGAATGCATCCCAACCCAGTCCAGTTCAAAGTCATAAGTCCACTATTAGCCCATATGTCTGTTACCAGTCTATAATGTCTCCTTCTGACTAATGAAGACAAGGGCCAGTGAGTGCAGAGTCCCAGCTCTGGCAGGGGTCCCCTCATGGCTCCTTGTTTCCAGGGCTCAGAGTCCATCAGCAGTATCCATTGGTGATCAAAACACCTCAATGATGGCAGAGGTCTCTCTGTGGCTTTTCTGACTTCAGAAGTCTGGTTCCATCAGGATAAACCTGTGTGGCTTCTCCTCTGGCTCTTCCGGTTCCTCAGACACTGCCATCTTGTCTTGTCAGTCCATCGACTCCCAACAACTGGGAAAAATGGTCTCTCATCTCCACTAGGGAAATGCTGCAAGACTTCCCAGAATTCTCAGGAGAAAGTCATGCCCACACAGAGGCCTCATTAGATACTCATTGGCTATCTCCAGATAGATAGACTAGACTCCACCCATACATCTCAACTATAAAATAGACATAGGTACATGACTACCACAATAAGCAATAAGGTTTATTTTTTATCAAGTAAAATTTACTATCCTGTTGCTGACACATATGTATGTATGTATGTGTGTCAATGATACTTCACTTGTAGAACTCAGTTTGTGTTTGAACTTTTTTAAAAAAAAAATCAAGAACTGAACATATTTTCCCATAAGAAATAATGGAAAACAAAGCCATTGATTTTAAAGCTCCATGATTACATTAACATATTTATTTTTCAAAGGACTATAAATCGCTATGGAAGCTTTTAGCTTTTCGAATATCATTGTCTCAGATATACTATGGCTGTTAACATTTCTCTGATTTATCCAAATTAACAATAACTTTGAAATTTTTCACAGTCTGCATTATTTGTTTCATCATTAACTATTCAAAGCTTTCACTACATAAACTGCTTAATCACATTTTTCTAAAATATTGACAATGTTGATTATCCATGATATATTTAACTATTAAAGCAGATGAACAGGGACTTGATTTAGATTTGGAAATGATTTCTTTCTTTAGTTCTATCATGGCTCTCACATTTTTTCTCTTAGTTTTATCGTTGGTATTGCTAACTTTCTTTGGACCTTATGATATTTTACCTGAATAAATTGAGAATTAAAGCACAATGATGAATAAACACTAAAACAAGAACTATTTGCTGTCTTTGTATCCCTGGCGAGACATGATACATGATTCACTCTTGGTAATTCAGATTTTTTCAACTCAGATTTGCAGTTTTGCTGTCAAGCAAAGTAAAGAACCCTGAGTGTTTTTTTTAACTTTTCTGCTTAAGTAGTAAAAAATTAAAGCATGGAATCTTTTGACAGCTACGGTATCACAAATCTGTCAAAATAAATCATTTCATTATTTATTCATAATATTAAAATAACAATCCATAAGTGCAACACATCATGCAATCAAACACATATCTTAACTAATTAATCTTTTTAATGTTTAAAGAAATATGTTGCTTTAAACAGGCCTTATGACACCAATTAAAAATTAAAACCTTAATTGTGTAGTGTACTTCTTTAAAAAGAACCTAATTAAAGATCACAAAAAAGTAGTTTATTAATGGAGGAGGAGGAAATTAAACACAGAGTAGAATGTCCTTGAAATTGAAAAATAGGTTCATAGAAGAATATCTTACCTATTACATAAACATTTTGGATAAAAGCCAAACAAGAATGATCAATCTTACAGCTTGGCATGAAGTGTGTTTGACCTTCATCCAATGTGACCCCTGCTTGGTATGGAGATTGTTCATGAAGCAGCTAAATATAATAGATTGTCAAGAGATTCTAGATGTGACTCATGAGCCTGCCACTCTAGTATCCCAATTTCACTGAGGCGCACCCAGGAAAATCCCCATGCTGCTGCAGGCTAATGAGGGAAAAATGTGAAGATGGGAGTGGGGAGACCAAAGGCTGGTAATTGCAGTATCAGGTGAATCCAAGATTTTTGGAACGTGACAGGACAACAACAGCTTTCAGGTTTGGTCACTCCTGGAGCCAGACACAGAGTTCCAGAGGATAAAGGTGAAGGGCAAGAGAAAGAGGAGAGGAACCAGCTTCTTCCTTACAAGAAAGCCATGCTTCCCAAGACATCTAGTCAGATTGTTAACCAGTTTGACTAGTTAGATTCATTTTCTACAATGCCATATAAAATCAAGGTAGCATAAAATCTGACTGTCACAGCCACTAAAACCATATGCTTAGCATATAAACATTGTCAGATGCAGAAAACCTAATTTAAAAAAGCAAAGCCTTGTTGGAGAGAGTCCCAGAAGATGGGTCCCTCAGACCAGAAGGTGCTCAGATATGACTGATGAAGAGCTGCCATATCCAGGTAAAACCAGCCATAATGATAGGAATGAAACAAAGCTAATGGTAGTAAAGGTTTTGGGACCTTCATTTGCTGTTAGGACATACTCAAAATGAGAAGACATAGCTACAAAAATCTACTAATATTCCGAACTTTGAATATATGAAGTATAAATCTAGAAAAATTGGAAGTCATCTAAAATTCAATTGAACACATAAATGTAAAAATCCTAGCCGTTAGGAAGCTGAAATGAACTTGTATCAACCATTTTGAATCAGAAAATTGTATGGTTTACTACTTTGGAAGTGACACAGTTTTGAGGAATGGCATTGCTTTCAGTACTGAAAAGTATTTGAAGATCTATTTTTAAGTTCGATGACATCTATGATAGGATGTCAATCACATGCAAGGAAGTCTAAAAATACAGCTATTTATCATATTTATGCACCAAACTTAAAAGCTAGTGATGTAGAATTAAACAATTAAATAGAATGTTGGAAATTGAATAAGGAATACTGAAGAAGAATTGCTGGGCTTGCCTAATGGTGCTAGTAAATTATGCAACAAGGTCCACAAACTATCAGACAAACAAACAAATCTGTCTTGGAAGAAGTACAGCCAGACTGCTCCTTAGAGGGAAGGATGGAACTCTTCACCACATGTATTTTGGACATATTCTCAGAAAAGATCAATAATTGGAGAAGGGCATGATGCTTGATGAAGTAGATAAGCAGCCCCAAAGTGGGGAGGGGACTCACTATGGTGGAATGTCAGAGGGGCTGATACAATGGACACTAATGTAAGAACAATCGTGAAGATAGCTCAGACCAGGGGGGTTTCGTCCCGTTTCACAGAGTTTGGCTACTGTGAGTTGGAACCTACTTGATGGCACCTCAGAATGATCAAATTTTGAATCCTAGCATAAATTCTGATTCCATTAAGTTCTCACCTGTATTATAGGGGAAAATTGCCTCCAGAGTGTTTTAAAGTATATGACAACTACCCTCACTATTCCAGAGAAAGGATCCATGGTGGTCTAGTGGTTAGGCATTGGGTCCTAAACTCATGTTGACAGTTGGGAATCAGTCACTCCATAGGAGAAAAGTGAGACTTTCTACTCTCATAAAGAAGTACAGTATCAGAATCCCATAAATACGAGTTGCCCTACCCTCTCATAGAATCACTATGCGCTGAAATTTGTTCTGTAGCAGTAAGTTTGTATTTGGCTTTTGGAACCAGGCCTGGGTGGAGCAGTCATGTCATAAGAGGTTTAACCTGTTTATGTCCTTTTTCAGGAATTGGGATACCCAAGAAAAATAGGTATGTGTCTCACCTCAGGAATGAAGTAGCTAGATGGTTGAAGATCACAAGAAAAATCCTATATAATTTTCTGATCCATATTTGTATATAAATCCCAATCATGGTAGTTTTTCCAGTAGTGTACTCAATCCTGCAACTATGAAGAATTAATTTGCCTGCAGTTATAATCTTGAGATTATTTCCTTTTCTTTACTTTTTAGTAATTAGCAACATGTGCTTGAGTTTTTAAGATACCATTAAAGCCTCATGCTGTTGGTCTCACTCAACTTTATAATTTGTCTTAGTCTTTCCTTTGTCCTATAAAAGACCTAAAGTGGTTTCTTTATTTGAATGTTGGGTTTTCCTCACTAGCAAAGTAGTAAGTTAATTGTGAAGACAGAAATCTATGGAAGAGTTAAATTATAAATGGATTGAAGAGAGAAAATTTGTTTTGAGAGAAATCATTAGTTAAGACTAAATTGATTTTGTAGTTATGTATATTTTCAAAGAATTATAATTCTTACTTGATGGAAATAAATACTCTATAAATCTAGGACAAGACTGAAGATAATAGGTTATATTTGTAAAGTCTTCCTTGATATCTTAGATGTGTTTTTGGTTGCAAATATATAGGTTAAAATGTTATGAGTGTAATCTTTAAGGATAACTTTCTAGAGTTGATGGGTTAGGTAATTATTAGCAGTGTATTAAGAGAAAAGGCATAATGTGATTGAAGTGAAGTAAAACAGGGCATGGAAAATAAAAACAAATAGATTTTTTACAATAGTTATATGTTAAAATTACCAAAATCATTACAAGATTTAAAACGTTAATGACTAGAAATAAAATTGTATAGTCCAACAGGAATAAAAATAGAACTGTTCATTACTTGACAGAAAAAAATTAAAAATGCATCAAATGAACAAGTTTTAGAATACAATAAAAGTTATAATATATTTATAACAAGAAAATAGATGAACATAAGTCTTGATTTTATTGATTTATTTCTATTATGAATAGCATTCAGAATGAGTTTTACATTTAATTAATAATGTAATCGTGATTGCCTGAAGAAAATTATACTTATAAAAAGAGAGGGTGACTTTGTCAAGTATATCTAAAATATATTCAAATTAATAAGTTGGTCTTTATCTAAGAAGTCAGTAATTCTTTTAACAAGAGGTTTAAAATCAAGAAACCATTCAGAAGTAAGCAGTGGATTAAATGGCAAATGTCTTTGGGAGAAGTAGGGAGTTATTACAGTAATTGGCACAGCATTGTCCTGAAAATGGCTTTTGAAGTTTCCTGAATTGACTCAACCAATCAAAGGTGAATTGTAAAATGTTACTGAGACCTTGGTAGAGAATGCTTTATCTACAATGGAGAAGAGAAGGAAATGAAAGAAAATAGGTGGATATGATGCAATAAGCAAGCTCATATTCACAAACAAGTTAGCATGTTTATCATTTTCCCTATGTGGTGGGTTAGCAACATTTAATATAATTATTTGTTTAGAGAAGGTGTTACAGAAGAAGTTAGATTTAAGTGATCTTGAATCTTTATGTTTAAAGATTTTTGTTATTAAGAAACCTGTGAGGTACATGTGATTTGTGCTCAGGTAGGATTGAAAAGGTTAACAGTTCAAACTTGCCAAATAGTGTCATGAAAGACAAGTCTGATAATCTGATTTCATTCAGATGTTTTTTCTGCAGTGAGGTGCCATTCAGCAAATTCTGACTCATAGTGCTCCTATGTACAACTTTACAAAGTCTGCCCACATTCACAATTGATTTTAGGTTTCAATACATCTGTAGCGATTCTGTCAACCCAAGTCCAGGGCCATCCTTCTTTTCCCACCCCACTTTACCAAGCACAGTGTCTTTGCCAGAGACCAGTGTCTCCTAAAAACACGTCCAAAGTACATGAGACAAAGCCTCACCAGATTTACCTCTAAAGAGCATATTTTTCAGTATTTCCAAGACAGGTTAATTTATTCTTTTGTGAGTCTGTGGCATTCTCAATATTCTTTGTCAACACCATAGTTCAAATGCATACCTTAATCCTCAAAGTAACATCCTTGCCCTTTAATGATTTAAGAGGTGTTGTGCAGTGAGACTTTTTATTGCTGGACTGTTACTTCCCTGATAATTGATTGTGGATTCAAGCAAGATGAAATACTTGACAGCTTCACATTGATTACAATCCATACCGAAGGCTGAAATCCTTCTCCTTCACAAGTAAGTTTCTGTCATTTTCAGATTACAGGTTGAAGATAATGTAATCCTTCAATCCTTTTGCCTTATTCTTCTTTTTATAATACAGCTTCTCTGAGTATTTGCTAAGAAAACAGAGTGAATAAATAATGGTGGGAGGATACAACCCTGATGCCTAGCTTAGCTAATTTTAAAACATGCAGTATTCACTTTGGTGCCCAAACCTATCTCGTGGTCGATGTAAAGGTTCCATATAAACAAATAGTAAAGTTCTAGCATTCCCCTATCTCTCAGTTTTTCCTAGTTCTTGTTGCTTCTCTCATGTCTTGGCATTGGCAATGAAACACTATGTAAGAGTCAATCGGATATCAGCAAATATCCCTGGTTCCATGTTCTCTTCTGTCTCTTGTCTGAAATTCTAATAGCTTAAGCTGCAACCATTCTTGGATAATCTTCCACAAATTAATTTGCATATGATATCCAAGATATTTCTCCATGATTTAAGCATTCTCTTTACTTTCTTTTTTTTTTTTTTGAACCAGCCATCTCTTTATTTTCTGAAAAGCACGCCTGCCAGATCCACCAGCAATCTGTCTCTGGCAGACACCTTTGGCCACGACACGGAGGGGGTCCCGCCGAGATCTGGGACCCCAACCTTCCACCCCAGCCCCCGGCCACCTGCCCTCGAGCAAGGGGGGGCGGGAAAGCAGCCACCGGATGGGACAGTGCCCTTAACAGTACAGAAAAGTAAAACCGCACACAAGTTTCTGGCCTTCTCCCCCACCACGTTCGGAAATGGAAATTACGCCGGCCTGTGACCTTCTGTGGCGTTGCGTAAAAAGTGTTAACTTCTACAGTAAATACATCTTGTAAAAACTCAATAAATTATATATAATATAAACTTGTAGCATCTAATAACATAGGAACCTGCACGCAGGGCCAGCCCCCTCACCGGAGACTGCCCATACCCAGAACGGGCAGTGAGGAGGGTGGGGGGTGTGGGTGGGGAAAAAGGGGGTGTCTCTGGGAATCTCACGATTCCTCTTGAAATCCAAAAACACATCTAAAGAAAAATCCCCACAGAAACTGGGTTCCCCTGACAAGGAAAGGCCCCAGGAGAGGAGAGACACCCCCACCCCACCCCATCCAGCCCTGATCATTTCACCCAGAAAAACCATTCAGGCTTTGAGAGGGTCGGGCAGGCTCCAGCCACAGGGAGCAGGCTGGCTGCTGGGCCGCTGTTGGGGATGGGACGGGACTGGACCTTATGCCTACTGCAGCCACATGCCCATTCCTGCAACCCCTGTAAAAGGCGGCATAAATGCTCCCAGCTGTTAATAAGTTAAAACTTAAAACTCTGCCGTTTGGCTTGCTAAACTCTACAGATGTGGCATGGGTGAAGGGTCTGGGTCGATAAATAACTTTACAAATGTACGGTCCAGGTACAATTTTTAAAACAAAACTGTCGCATCAGATCACCCACTTCTTTCTGTCTGCGCCCCCCCTCCCCCCACAGGAGCTTCCTCCCCTCCTGACTCCTGCATCCCCCAGGGTCCTGGGCCTTGGTTACACGGGCCTCCTTCCATATAGATATTCTTATATATATATTTGTATGTATATCTCTCATATACATGCGCTATTTATATAAATGTACACACGCATCTGGACAAACCTTTCCGATAGAAGTAAAGGTTCTCCTGCCATCAGGTACCCGTAATTTCAGTTCTCCGGTGGACAGGGCGGGAGAGGTGGGGAGGCCTGGAAGTTGGGGGCTACCTGCTGACACTTTCTGCTCCTCACCCCTAGACTTAAGGTGCCACTCAGCGGGGGGGCGGGGGGCAGGCCCACTCTGGAGGCACTCCCAAAGTCTGGCCTGACTAATGGAATCTGTCCCCTGTGGGGGGGCAGTGAGGACACGGAACACCCCCAGAACTCCCAGGGAACCCTGTGCATTCTGTATTCAGTCCATCCAGATGAAGGTTCTGGGGTGCTGCAGGCACTGAGGGCATTGGGAAGAAGGGCGTTGTACAGTTAGGGGACCCCAGCACCCGGTGCCGCAACAACCCCCCCCCCCCTTCTCTCTCTCTCTCTCTCTCTCTCACACACACACACACACACACACACACAAACACACACCGTTTCTGTCTCTCCACCGTCCATGTGCACTGGGGTCCAGGGCCGAACCAGTGGGCCCCCCCAGGAATAGGCCGCACACAGCAGCAGCTAAGGGGCAGGAGGCGCGGGCGACACTGGGTCTCACATTGGAGGGGACTCAGTCAGGTGGCGCTTCAAGTCCTCGGGACCCCACTGCTGGGGGGCACGGGCAGCAGCAGGTCGTGGGTGAACACCGAGTCATCGCCCGAGGAGCCGGAGCTGGGTGTGTCTTGCCCGCCGGGCGAGTATTGCTGGAAGGGCACCGACAGGTCCAGGTACTCATCGGTGGAGGTCACTTTCTTTGGAATGAGTACAAATATATTTTCTTCCTGTCAATTGGCCAAGTAGTTGGTTTCTGAATTTGAGTGCTTCATTGAGTCATAGACTAATTGAAACATTTCAAATGATATCCCATCAATTGTCAGAGATTTTTTGGATAAATTTCTGATGCACTTTGAAATTCTGCCTTCAGTGACATTGGTTCTTGTTCATGTGCCACCCTAAATAATTGAGTGTAAACTAGTTCTATTTGATATTGTAATCTTGTGTATTCTTCCCATCTCCTGTGGATGCTTCATGAATCATTCAATAATTTTCCTTTGAAGCTTCCAATACTGCAATTCAAGATGTTACTTTTTCATGAATTCTTTCCATTTAAGACACTGAACATATTCTTCTTTCTTGGTTTTCTAATTCTTTTTTTTTTCAATTCAATTTATCAATTTATTTTTTGTGTCTTTTTCTTTTTTTAATTTTTAGAAACACTAACTTATGGGTAAAACCTGTGATACATAATCAAAGTTATTATTTGCCTCTTTTAAGCGTGTGATTTTTTTTCTAATTCTAAGTCTTTGGCCTTTCATTATTATATTTAATGTGGTCTTCTCAAACTACCCTTTGAAATTTTTTGTTAGGCTCTTGGACTTCATCTGTCTTTCATTTGTCTTAAGTAATGTATGGTTAAAAGAATGTTTATGATTATATTTGAGAGCCACTTTGATCTTTTTTTTCTTTCTTGCTTTTTTAATGACTTACTGCTTTCTCCATTTACGATATTTTTGATGGCATGCTACAGCTAAGCAGATCTGCTGTAATTAGTCTTTAATGTGTCAAATCTGTTTTGGAGATGTTTGTGATTTAAATGAATTTATAACATACCCAAGTTATATTTTCAGTATCATGAGTTTGTTTGAATTTTCTTCAGATTGAACCTGAACTTCATATGAGCAGTAGGTGATCTTCCCCACAGTCAGTTCCTGGTCTCATTTGAGACCTGGGTCTTCTAATGATTTCTTTCCATAGATGTGTTCCATCTGCAGAAAACCACGAATGAATGTTGTCACCATTTGTACTGTTGAAAGGGTACTTGTTTGAAGAAGTCTTTGGACTTTTTTATTTTATCATGTGATCTCCAGCTTAATCTCTGTCACAAAGACTTTTTTTTTTTAACAAATAACGTTTATTTCCCTTTTTTCCAAGTGTGCTAGTGAAATAATATGATATCAATTTGAGATTGTTAAGAGCAAAGGCCGGAGTTTAACCTATCAATCCGGTTACAGATTGATGAGTTCTTTTGGAGGAGATACTGAAATAAATATCCCACTGGAGGCCAAACCCAGACTCCTTTCCACACATCTCTGTTGACAAGTCCCATCAAGCTAAGCTGAAAGAGCTAGAGCCCCGGAGCTAGAGGAGCCACATGGAGACAAACACCAGCATTGGGTGGATTTGCTTTCACCAGCACTGGAGCCAAAACACTTTCCACCCACTTGCCTGTGTCCCTGCATGTACTGTATGAGTCAGAATAGACTGGTATCAGACATGTGGATAAATATCAGACTTATGGATATCAACTGGAAGGGGTTGAGATGTTTTCTTAATGTTCAATTACTCTCTCTGATATAAAACTCTCTCTTGCACATGGGAGTGTCTCTGGATTTGTTTCTACAGTCAACCAGTACAAGCACATCACTTTCTTGCATTCCAATCATCAATGTTTACCAATGCATTTTGATTATATAGCTGTTTCATTTCATTAAAGAGAAATGACAAAAGGTATGATGTGCTATGGGATAATTTTACAAACCTCACATATGAAATAAGCAAAATGTCCCTAAAAAGGAAGGAACAAAATAAAAGATCACAATGGATAGCAGAAATTTTGAAACCTCTTCATCAGAGAGAAGTTAAAACAAATGAAATAAATGAAAAAGTGAACAAGCCGAAGAAAAAATTTCAATGAGATTCTCAAGAGCATAAATATAATAAATTGAAGAGGCATATAGCTAAAAAAAATAAATAAAAACATGTTATGTGAATTTGAAAAAGGAAGACCTCACAATAAAAGACAAACCTCAATTTGTAATACTTAATTTGACTTTGTGCAAAAGATTGAATGATACAGAATGCATCACAAGAAGATGAAAGAAAGCAGAGTCACTATACCACAAAGAACTGGTTGACATTCAAATATTTTAAGAGTTAGCACATGAGCAAGAACCAATGGCACTGCAATACGAAGGCTGAGCTGCACTGAAGGCATTGCAAAAGTCAACTCTCCAGAAATTGATGGAATGTTTGGAATCTTTCAACAAGCTGATGAAACTCTTGAAACACTAACTGCTGGTTCTGGGAAATTTGGAAGATAGCTACCTGCCCAACTCATTGGAAAAGATTCATATTTGCAACTATTCCAAAAAGAAGGTGATTCAACTGAATACTTAAACTATAAAAATATTATTTGTATTATATGCATGCAAATTTTGCTGAAAACTACCTAACATTGGTTACAACAGTGCATTCAGATAGAGTTACCAGAGGTTCAGGCAAGGTTCAGAAGAGGATATGTAACAAGGAATATTGTTGGTGATGTCACCTCGACTTTGGAGAAAGTGCAGAATGTTAGAAAGATATTTACTTATATTTTATTAATTATGCAAGTATATTCAGTTGTGTAGATCATAACAAACGATGAATAGTCTTGAGAAGAAGGTGGATTTTCAAACACTT
>PVJH01041834.1:0-14727 GCA_004026705.1 Nesogale talazaci | reverse complement strand
TTCGTAACTAAAACATCTCATCGCGCAGAGCTTTGGCCTGTGCTTAGCTCATTATATCAGTAAAATAACTCACACATTAGTGGGTATGATTTGTTCTAACCTACATTTCTAACTCCTGCAAGCCTTTTATTCTGTCCAAGGATGCCAAGAGCTACAGGAAAGTCTTGTCAAATGCAACTAATGCAACCATACCTTAAAACTTAGTTCCAGAATTACAGATTCTGTCTAGTTATCAAAAAGTTAAAGAGAGGTGGATAATCTTTTCAGTTTTATTGGTTACAAATGAGCAGCTGACAAGTGACTCAAGTTCTGCAATTGTAGTAGAATTCTACAGTTAGTAAGAAAGAATTGTTTGTTCAAGAACAGCTAGAGAATTGATTGGCTCTTCAGAAGCGATGCCAACTTCCTTTCTGCACTCAAGCTAAATAGCAGATGCCTTTTATAAAAGGGAAGTCATCATTGGAAGAAGGAAAACTCTTTCTCTGCTGTGAACAAACGGAATGCAATGACAGACCTGCAGACAAAAGAACTTCTGATGACAGACAGCGCTGATGCCTGGTGCCTTCAAAGAGATTCCAGGAAAGGTAGAGGGATAATTATGACTCACAAAAAGTCACTCCCTAACCCCACCCCCAATGTTACTCATTGGGCCAGTGGATCATTTGAGAAATATGTCATTGAGTCAGTCTATACCCCATTTAGCAAAAAGACTCCAGGTCCCAAAGCTCGTTTTATTAAACCAAGAAAACTCCAAATGGATACAGTCTGAGGGAAAATTGAAGACAAGAGAATTTTGATAGTGAAAAGCAGTTTTCTCCTTTTGTTATCCATATAGCCAAAATAGAACGAGATTATAAAAGCCAGGGAAGAAAATCTTGAGTGTACTCTTCAATGAAATAAAGGATCCAGATAAAAAAGGGGAAATAGTTAATAGTAAATAAGGAAAGTCCAATAAGTCACCAACCATCTAAAAATAAAGTTTATATTGTAACTTATATGACAAGAGGACATATCAAAAGCTGTTTAAAATATTAATGTTACAAAAAGAAAGATTGATGTGGATAATGCAAGGATTATACAGATTGATGTGGCTCAAGAATTTAATGTGGTCATTGCCTGAAAGTATCCTATGAAAATGGTATCATCAGTCTTTACGTTATTTATTTTTTCACTTAAGCATACATTAAGAATTGTTGATTCATCATTACAAAAGAGGAGGAGAGCAGGGTGGGGACCTAAGGCCCACTGGTGGGTAATTGGTCGCCCCTTTACAGGGGAGTCACGGGGAGGAGACAGACCAGTCAAGGGGCAGCCGGGCAGTGATGATGCATACAAGTTTCCTCTAGTTCCTGAAGCCTTCCTCCCCGTCCCCCAACCATCATGGTCCCAACTCTACCTTGCAAATCCAGATGGACTGGAGAAGTCACACTAGTATAGAGGGAAGCTGGAGATATGGGGAAACCAAGATGGATGGGCCCCTTTGGGCCAATGGTTAGATTGGAGATACTGGAAGGGTAGAGAGAAGGTGGGGTAGAGAGATGGAACCAACAGCAAGGATATACACACAAGCTCCTATTTGAAGGACGGGCATCAAAGGAGTGGTTGGGGAGAGAGCGGGCAGTGTAAGATATGACAGAACAATAATAATGTATAAAGTATTGAGGGTTGGTGGGGAGGAGAGAGCAGGGGAAGAGTGGAAGGGATGGAAAAGCCGATAGTAGGGGCTTAAGGGAAAAGGTGGACAATTGGAGAACAATAATAGAAGTGGACATGTGAGGATGCTTGACACAGTATGCTTATTTATGTATTGTGAAAAACAATGTATGAACCCCCAATAAAATGATTTAAAAAAAAGAATTGTTGATTAACATGTAGGTATAATTTATATATATTTACCTATGCCACAGATATATACAAGAATATAGTAGAGCACGCATGAAGCAAAATTATGAAAACTTGTTGGACATAATGGAACTGGGTAGGCATGTATGGCAGGGCCTGTGGACTCTGGACCACAGGACCCTAGGATACCAAAGTCAATTGGGATGACACAATCCACAAAGACAGTGTTTTACATCCCACTTTGGTGCATGGGTACTGGAGTCTTACTAGTTTGTGAGCAGCCATCTAAGGGCCACCTATTAGTCTCTCTCTGTTCAGAACAAAGAAGACTGAGGGAAATGAAAAGCACATGGAAGCATTAGTTTAATGGACTAAGAGATCACGAAATTGAGTCAGCATATTATATTCTTGTCAGAATACACATGGCTTAGGGACTTTGAATCGGTAAATATTCATAGAGGGAGGGGAGGAAATGCATGAATCCGTACTGTATTACCTCAACCACCTAAAATTGTATGCTCAGTCATTTATAGACATGCATAGGGTATAGAAAGACATGTCAAACTTTATTAAATCAAAATTATCCAGGATGCCTCTTGCGTTCTTTGCGTTTCCATTTTTTATAATGTACCGAAAGCTTGAAGTGGAAAAAAAATGTGATTTTAAAAACTTGCATGGACTCTCCATTGCCTGTGAATAAAGTTAGCTTGCTGACTCTTAAAAAAAAGAGAGAGAGATCACGAAAACCTCAGACTCCACAACCCTGAAACCAGGAGAACTAGTTGAAACCCATCTACCACTACTAACTACTCTGAAAGGAATCATATTAGAAGGTCCTAAATAGAAAGAGCAGGTTAACTTGTTGGACAGTGACTTACAGAACTCTCAAAACTATGGCCTGTCATCACTTTTCAGGCCTGGCACTAAAGTCCCTCCCACGGTCTTATTCTCAACCAAACTATAGATAGACCAATAGGGTGATCAGACTTACATATTCCTTAGAAGAATAATTCACCATTTGTGATCAAATGTGCAGTAGTTGCCCAAGGATAAACTTCAAAAAGGAGAAAGGATTAAGAAAGAAGGAGGAATGGAAAAAGGAAACACAAGGAAGAAGTGGTATATATGATGCTACTTTGTAGGGATTACAATTAATGACATAAAACAAAATGTGTATAAATGGTTGAATGGAAAACTGATTTACAGCATAAATATTCCCTCAATTCACAATAAAAAGTAATTGGGTATTCAATGAAGGTTTATATCTCAGTTAACTGGCCTAATCATGTGTTTTGTGTTCTTATTTCACCTCCTATTTCATTGCCTAGAGCTTGGCATCTTAAAATCTTGTAAATGGTCACCCAAGACACAATAATTTGTGTCTATTTACCTGGCGCAGCAGGTAAAGAAGGAAAGTTGTGCATGGGAAGAGGAGATGGAATGAGTGACAAGTAGCTAACTGCCTCCATGCACAACTATTGCCTTTTCCAGGAGAACTGGACTGTGCCTGGCTAACATTAAGGAATATTTTGACCAAAGATCCTATTGAAGAATGTTGATCAAAAGGGAGGAAGTACAGAGGAGAATTCCAAATTCTTGTGGCCTCCACACTGTTTGGATCCAGGGAAGTTCGATGAATCCCTAACCTATTGGCCTGAAATCCCTGTTAAACCTTTTATTAAAAATGAGTGGGAGGGTGGAGGGAGGGTGGAGTAGAAAGGGGGAACCAATTTCACGGATCTACATATAACCTCCTCTCTGGGGCACGGACAACAGGGCAGTGAGTGAAGGCACACATTGGACAATGTATGGTATGAGAAAGTGTTAACAATTTGTAAATTATTAAGGGTTCATAGGGGAGGAGGAATGGGGAGGGAGGAGGAATATGGGGGGCTGGTACTAGGGGCCTAAGTGGAGGGAGGATGTTTTGAGAGTGATGATGGCAACAAGTGTGCAAATGTGGCCTGCATACAATTGATGTATGTATGGATCGTGATGGGAGCTGTATGAGAACCCAATAAAATGATTTATAAAATATTTTTAAAAGGAGGGGGAAGGAGGAGCTTATACCAAGGACTCAAGAAGAAAACATTTGAAAATGAATATGGCAACATGTGTACAAATGTGCTTGATACAAAGGGTGTATTGAATGTTATAAGAGCTGTAAGAGCTCTCAATAAAATCATTGGAAAATTTATATATATATATATATATATATATATATTACATATATCCCCTGAAGTTTTCTTCAAACCAAACCATAATTTAGATTAGCTAGTAAAAAAAGGCCTTCTTTGGTTCTTTCAAGGTCTATCTAAACCCAAACAGCCAAACCCACTGCTATCAGGTAAATTCTACGTCATAGTAACCCGCAGGACAGAGCAGAGCTGTTCCACTGGATTTCCAAGTGTAGTCAAGTGAAATTTCTTAACATTGCTCCTTTATCCACGTCTCTGTAACTCCCATCAAATGACTGAGTGTGACGAAGCAAATAAGGCATGTGAAACACTAATCAAAGATATTGGTCCATTTGGGTGGTCATTCCCCTGACTGTAAGAGAGTGTGATCTCAGAAATAGGGTACAGAGAGAACTCCCAAGACCATTAAGAAAGAATCACTAGTAGAGCATGCTCAGGATGCCAGCCTCAAGTGGCAAAGGGAGTGTCACATGGAGACCAGAGAGAGAGAGCAGAGGAACCATGCTAAAATGTTAACAGTGGGAAGCAGAGCTGTAGGCTGGCTTCCTGAACCACGGAGACATAGAGTCAAAGTACTTCATAGCTGAGAGGCTGAGGACTAAAGAAAGACTTTGTTGCTGCCAGAGAAGAAGAATTGCTGTGAGCCATGATTATATCCTAAATGTTTTATGCTTCTGACTTGTAATAATCTGTAATTTCCCCCCCAGTAAGCGCCCCCTCCTTAAGAGTAAGTTTTCTGTTAGTTCTAGGTGGCCATTGCAAAAAATAATGGAGCCAGGCAGAGGAGCAGAATGTCATGGAATGACTCGTTGGTGTTCAAAGAGGGTAAAAGAAGAATAGTTGACCACTGCCTTGTAGCAATCCATTTTGGGTTGGTGTATTGTTGGTTCTCCTTCTTTATTATAGCGGAAGGAAGTCAGAAATGGATTCTGTGCTGTATTTACCAAGGCTATAAGTGTTTAGGGAAGCAGATTACCTCATCTTTCTCCTGTGCAATAGCTGATGGGTCCCAAACCAATGACCTCAGAGTTAGCAGCACACGGCTTAACCCGCGGTGACACCAGAGTCCTAGGACGTACAAATGGGACTGACAACAGCAACTTGAAAGAGGAGAGAGGGAACTAATCTGAATCTATGTCAATGGGGATAGAACGACTTAGAAAGGGACCGTGAGGATGGTTGTTCGACTTGAAAAGTAGAATCGATGTTACTGAATTGCACATGTAAAAGCTGTCGAATACTTTGCTGTATGTATTCTCAATAGCAGGAGAAAGAATGAAATAGAAATCATGGAAGGTTAACATTGTCTTAAAAAAAAAACCCTATGCACACTCTAATTTCTTACTCTTTTGCTCATCCCTCTACAGACACCCAGAGGTCACATTATCTGCACTTGATATTCATCATTTTCCACTTTTCTTTACATTTTTGCCACTTTTGCTTATTGGAGTGGTGGCAGAGCGGGTTGCTAGCCAAAAGGTGAGCTGTTTGAAACCACCAGTAGGTCTGTGGGAGAACGATGAGACTTTCTGCTCCCATAGAGTCAGAGTCTCGGAAATCCACAGGGACAGTTGTCCCCTGTCTTACAGGGTCACGAGGAGTCTGCATGGAGTTCAAGGTCGTGAGCATGATAACATACCCAAACTATATGCTGTTTGGGTTTGAAAATTATTAGCTTTGTAAAGCAAGATCAAGGTTGAATTTTTAAAAGCTGAATGCATTATCTCTTGGTCTGGCATCAACTTCCCTGAGAGTTCAGAAGAGCCCTCCCTGGGAATGTCAGTGGGCAAGTTCAGAAACACATTCTGGGAGACACAGACTCTGTACAGGAAGGGCATCTGGGAGATTATTGGCATCATGGTATTATTAGAGTCAGGCAGGAATGTGATAAAGAAGTGTTGGATGCTCTATTGTTTTTTCAATGTACCTCAAGAGTAGGTTAAGGAGGGACATTTGGTGAGGCGAAATGAGAGTCCTCAGTTGATCCTAGCATTGAGGTAGGAAGTAGAGAGAAAGATCTTTAATAGCAAATGGCCATGACACCTGGGCCATATTTGCTCAAGTTCTCTGTTCTCAGGGTAAAACTAGTGTAAGACTGTAGTAGAAACTTGTGATGCCAGTCACCAACTTGCCTGTGTTTTTTTCTTTGATATGCTCTTTCTTTCTTTCTTTCTTTCCTTTTCCCAATAATTTTATTGGGGGCTCTTACAGCTCTTATAACATTCAACACATCATTTGTATCAAGCATATTTGTACACATGTTGCCATATTCATTTCCAAATATTTTCCACTTGAATCCCTGGCATAAGCTCCTCCTTCCCCCTCCTTTTTTTTTAAAATATAGATTTTATTGAGGGCTCTTACAACTCTTATAACATTGAATATATCATTTGTATTAAGCACTTGTACACATGTTGCCACACTCATTTCCAAACATTTTTTCTACTTGAGCCCCTGACATAAGCTCCTCTTTCCCCCTTTCCTCTAGTTCTTTCTTTTAAATTTTTTTTAGTTCTTTCTTTTTAAAAAAAATTCCAGTTCCCCATATTTCCCTTCCCCCTTCTCCCCATAAAACCTCAATAATTTACAAATCGTTATTACCTCTTCATATCGTACACTGTCCAATGTGTCACCTCACACCCCCTACACTGTCTGCACCCCAGAGAGGTCACATGTAGATCCCCGAAATTAGCTCCCCCTTTATCTTCCACCATCCCTCCACCCTTCCAGTGTCACTACTCCCCCGACTAGTCCCAAGGGATCATCTATCCTAAATTCACCATGTGTCTGACTCCAGTGTACCTACCCTGGTCTAGCTGAATCTGTCTGGTAGAATTGGGGTCATGATAGTGGGTGGGAGGGAACATTTGAGAACCAGAGGAAAGCTGCACATTTCATGGCTACGACACTGTACCTAGACTAGTTCATCTCTTCACTGCAACCCCTCAGTAAGAGGATGTCGCTTCACTTGCCCGTGGTTTGAATTTCCCGATTTCTGGCTAGTTGCCTTCTGTGTCTGTTCATAACTGTCCAGGAGTCTTCCTTCATTGTCCTCCTGAGGGTTCCCTTAAACTCTCAATTTTGACATCATCCTTCTAGTCTGATATTGGCTCTCAGTCCAGTTGTGAGAGTGTTGGTCTTCTTTACATAGATTAGCTGTCCATACTAAAGAATGCAGTCTTTAATTTTGGTCATCCAGTGTTTCAAATGCTCCTCACTCTCAGCAAACAAGGTTGTATCATAGTCACACCAAAGTTTGTTGATAACCTTCCTCCCATCCTGATGTCCCTTCATAGAATTGTCTTCATACAGGATAGCTTCTTGGATTATTTGCTTCTGCATTCAGATAGAATACGTACGGTGAAAGGACATACCCCTGACACCTACCTTTCCTGATTTTAAACAGTGCATTGTTCCCTTATTTTGTTTGAATGATTGCCTCTGGGTCGACGTATAGATTCTGTGTGAAAACAATGAAGTGTTCCGGAATTCACATGCTTCTCAATGCTAGTCATTGTTTGTTATGGTGCACACAGTCAAATGCCTTTGCCTGGTTGATAAAGCATAAGTGAACATCTTTCTGGTGTTCTTTGCTTTCAGTCAAGATCCATCTGATGTGAGCAATGATATCTATCACTCTTGCCACATCCTCTTCTGAATCTGGCTTGCATTTCTGGCAGCTCTCTGTCAGTGTACTACTGCAATCTTTGTTGAATTAGTTTCCATAAATTTTTACTTGCATGTGATATTAATGATATTGTTAGACAATTTCAGCCTTCTGTTGCATCACTGTCCTTGGGAATGGGTACAAATAGAGATATTTTCCAGTTTCTTGGTCAGGTAGTTATCTTCCAAATTTCTTGGAACAGACACATGAGAGCTTCAGGGAAGCTTCTATTTCTTCCTTAAGTACCTTTGGTTCTTGATCATAAGCAACCTCTTGGTCAACCAAAAGATGGCTGTCAGTCCATTCCCGGTATTCCTTCCATCCTCATTTGATGCTTCCTACATTGCCAATCCTTTTTTATGGGGGGGGGGCATCAATGCCCTCTGGTGGGAGTAGGAGGCCCAGTTTTGCTCCTGGAGAGCTGCTACTGGATTTGAACCACCCAGCCAGTGGGCTGCAGTCCCACACATGACCACTATGCCACCAGGGCTCAGCCCCATTGCCAATCCTTTAAAATTGCAAGTGGAGGCTTGAATTTCTTTCAATTCTTTAAGCTTGAGCTATTATGAGTATACTCTTCCTTTTTTGGTTTTCTAACACTTAGTCTTTTCACATTTCATTATAATACTCTACAATGTCTTCTCAGGCTGCCCTTTGAATCTTTCTGTTCAACCCTTTCAGTTCATCATATTTTCCATTTGCTTTAGCTATTCTATGGTTGACAATAAATTTTAAATTTGGTCTTTTCTTTCTCTGCTGTCTTTTTAATGTCCTTTTACTTTCCTCATATATGATGCTCTTGATGTCATCCCACAGCTCATCAGGTCATCTCTGATTAGTGTTCAATGAGTCCAATCCCTTCCTGAGGTAGCCTCTAAATTCAGATGGTGAGAATGTGAGGTTGTATTTTGGTTCTGTAAACTTGTTTTAATTTTCTTCAGCTTCAACTTGGATATGCACATGAAAAACCAAGGATCTATTCTACAGTGGGCCATAGGTCTTATCTTGCAGCTTATACAGAACTTCTCCATCATCTCTTTCCACAGATGTAGTTAACTTGGTTTCTGGATTTCATCTGGTGAGGTTCATGCACATGGTTGCCTTTTATGCTGTTGAAAAAGGTTATTTACTATGGCAAAGTCATTGGTCTTGTAATATTCTATCATGCAATTTCTACCTCAGCTTCTACCATTAAGACCATATTTTCCCTCTATAGTTGCTTCTTTTTTGTTTCTAACTTTCACATTCCAATAATCCATAATTATCAATGCATTTTTATTGCACATTGGATCAATTTCAGACTGAAAAAGTTAACAGAATTCTTCAGTTTCTTCATCACATGCTTTAGTGGTTGTGCATAAATTTAAACAATAGTTTATTAACTGGACTTTTGTGTAGACATAGTCATATGATCACAGACAGCGATGTACTTCAATATTGATTTAAAAATGTTCTTTTTGTTGATGGATGTGGTGACATTCCTCTTGTCTTTTTCACTTTATGTATATAATTGTCCGACTCAAAATTATCTATAACTGAGGAAGTGGGACATTCAGGTTTGACTCAGTTGTCATGTGACTCAGCTCTATATTCCCCACCTTGCTTGGGCCAGGAGAAGGAGGAGGGCTGATTCTCTGCTGTTGATCAGGCCACACAAAGGCATGCTGTAGAGCCACAGGCTGCCAGGTTCCCATCTGATGCTAACCTAAAGTCAGCAGCTGAAACCACCAGCCTGCTTTTCAAAAGAAAGATGTAGGCTCTCTGATCCTGTAAAGAGTTACAGTCACACAGATGTGATTTTTGGTTCTGGTCTTCAATGCTTCATGACAGATCCCATTGACACCTCAGGGTCACACAGGTTGGTGTGCTTCTCCCATGTGGGCTTTGTCGTTTCTCAGCTAGATGGCAGCCTATTTGTCTTCAAGCCTTTAAGATCTCAGAAGAGAGAATGGAGCATATCCTGACCCACCAAGTCTTGAAGATGATATCCCTGATCAGAGTGGCCAATGCACAGAGAGGACCATATGGCCAGCCCTACTATGAGACACGGCATCCCACACTGACCCATATCCCTACAGGGGACAACACTGGGAATACAGTGTGAAATGATGGCCAATCTGACCCCAACACACCCAGGCAAAACACTAAGGGTGTGCAACCGAACAGCAACGGGGAGGGCATCTGGTCCATCAGACTGCTACCGCCACTGCCTACCTATGTGCTTGAAAAAGTCTAAGATGTACATGTGGTCCCGTATTTTCTGAATGGATATTAAGAGAAAGCCAGCCAGATTTTAGTGAAAAAAGGCAAGAAGGGAAAAAAAAAACTCCTGAGAATCAGCTACCAGTTGATTTGATGGAAGAGGAGTCCCCTTTCAAACAATGCCTCTCTCCCCACACTTCCTCTCACATTTGTGTCCGCACATCCAGATCCGCGTCAATCTCAAGGTGTGTAGATACGATCACACACGGCAGTGGGGACTGTCCAGTCTGGGCTCCTTCTAAGGCCTGTACAGTCATCCAAACCAGCTGACATCACACTCTTCATCCAAGAGAAATGGTTCCAGCCACCATGTTAAGGCCCTGGTGGTGTAGTGGTTATGCCGAGTCCCACATGGTTGGCAGCTTGAAATCGCCAGTAGCTCCACAGAGGACTTATAAGCTGGGATGACTAGTGACAAATGAGAACAGCTTGCCCAAACGTTTCTGAAAGGTTCTGCAGGCCAAACATATCTGTCCACAAGCGAAGTGACTTCATCACTCCTCTGTTCTTGCTCTACGATCTCCTTTGGTTTGCTGCTACCAAGGTTCTTGCCGTCAAAGCCTACACTCTCAGGAGAACTATCAACAATTCACTATTCTCTTGGCCTTGGGAAAAAATATATGGTTGTCCTGGTAATGGAGTTTTACAGCTATGCCAATTAAATAAAAATCTGCCTTAAACCAAAGAAGAAGAAGAAGACCAGCAAGGGAAAAGGAAATACCAAATATAGACTTTGGGGCCAGTGCACGGCATCCCATCAGACTCCACTGGAAAACATTCCTAAAGGTCAACAAACAGACCTTGAAGTATTTACAGGCTTTTCTTCTTTTTGTCATTGGTCTTTTGTTGCGATTGTTTTGCTGCTTTGTTTTGCTCTGTCCTGTTTTTGTGCATATTATTATCTCAGCAGGTCTCTCTAGGTAAGACAGGCTGGAAAAACAATCTAGAGGAGAAAACAACAAGACTGATGTTTGGGGGAGGCAAGGGGTGGGGACAACATGGGAGAGAAGGAGGTAGGGAAAAGGAAGTGGTGTTAACAAATCCAAGGACAAGGGAACAACAAGTAATCCAAAATTAGTGGTGAGGAAGGTGTAAAAGGCCTGATAGGGCTGGATCAAGGGCAATGTAATTGAAAAGAATTACTGAAACATAAATGAAGGCTGAGCATGATAGTGGAACAAGAGGAAAATAAAAGGAAATAGAGAAAGAAATAGAAGGCCCAGGACAGTCATAGAGGCCTAAATACAGGCATGTACATATGTAAATATTTTTATATATGATGATGAGGAAATATATCTAGGTGCATATATTTACAGGTTTAGTATTAAGGTAGCAGATGGACCTTGGGTCTCTACTCAAGTATTCCCTCAATGCAAGAATGCTTTGTCCTATTAAAGTGGCATTGCATGATGCTCACCTTCCTGACACAATGGCTGAAAACAAAGTGGGTGCATAAGCAAATGTGACGAAGAAAGCTGATGGTGCCCAGCTATGAAAAGACATGGCATCTGGGGTCTTACTGGCTTGAAGAGAAACAAGCGACCATCTAGATGAGAGTAACAGGGCCCACAAAGAAGAAGCACACCAGCCTGTGTGATCACAAGGTGTCAATGGGATCAGGTATCAGGCATCAAAGAACAAAAAGTCATATTATTGTGAATGAGGGAGAGTGTGAAGTGGAGGCTCAAAGTCCATCTGTAGGCAACTGGATATCCTCTTACCAAAGGGTTGTGGGGAGGACATGAGCCAATCAGGGTGCAGTGTAGCAATGATGAAACATACAACTTTCCTCTAGTTCTTCAATGCTTTCTCTCCCCCACTATCATGAGCATAATTATACCTTACAAATCCAGCAAGACTAGAGGATTTACATTGGTAAAGATAGGAACTGGAAACACAGGGAATCCAGGACATATGAACCCCTCAGGACCAGTAGTGAGAATAGGATACCAGGAGGGTGAAGGGAAGGTGGGGTAGAAGGGGGGAACCGATTATAAGGATCTACATATAACCCCCTGGGGGATGGACAACAGAAAAGTGAATGAAAGGAGACATGGACAGTGTACAACATGACAAAATAATAATTTATAAATTATCAAGGCTTCATGAGGGAAGGAGGCAAAGAAGAAGGGGAAAACGTGGAGCTGATACCAAGTTCTCCAGTGGAAAGTAAATGTTTTGAGAATGATGATGTCAAAAAATGTACAAATGGGGCTGAGCCCCGGTGGCACAGTGGTTGTGTGCGGGACTGTGGCCCACTGGGATGGAGGTTCAATTCTAGCAGTGGGGCTGGGCCTCCTACTCCCACCGCCAGAGAGCAGTGATGCCAAAAAAAAAAATGTACAAATGTGCTTGACACAATGAATGTAAGTATAGATTGTGGTAAGGGTTGTTAAGCCCCCAAAAAATGATTCAAAAAGAGAGAGAGAGAGAGAGAGAGAGAGAGAGAGAGAGAGAGAGAGAGAGAGATATCTAACACTATATCTTTTGATAGCCGGGCACCATCAGTTTTCTTCACAACATTTGCTTATGCACACATTTTATCTTCACCGATCTTGTAGGAAAGGTGCTCATCACAGAAGGCTGATTTATTAGAACAAAGTGTTCTTGCATTGAGGGAGGACTTGAGTAGAGGTTCAATGTCCATCTGTTGCCTTAATACTAAGTATATAAGTAATATAAGTACCATATTTCCTCGAGTTTAAGCCAAGTTTTTTTTAGCATACGTTTAATGCAGTTTTGTGGTAAAATTAGGTGCCTCAGCTGATATTCGGGTCGGATTATACTTGAGTATAGATGGTATATGCACACAGGGAGGAGTGGAGACCCAAACCCATCTGTAGACAATCAGACATCCCCTTACAGAGGGGTCACAAGGAGGAGATGAGCCAGTCAGGGTAGAGTATGTCACTGACAAAACATACAACTTTCATCTAGTTCTTAAATGCTTCTTCTCCCCCCAGCCTCCCACTTTCATGACCCCAATTTTACCTTACATATTCCACTAGACCAGAGCCCCTGTCCTCCACAGCCTGTCTGAGCATGCTACCAAATCTCAAATATTCTAATCCTAGTCCATACCTTTCCATGCAATCCCAACTTTCCCTCCAATTTTCTCCTTGGGCTGGTATGGGTGAGGGGCCATTACTGGCAGAGGGCCACAGGGTAGTTAGGGAGTGCATAAGGTGTGTTCATGTTGTTAGGGACATTTCCAAGCTAGTAGATGCCACTAGTAATAATAATAATAATAATAATAATAATAATAAAATTTAAAACTGAAGACTCAACCCCTACCACCAAAGAACCTTACTCCAGGCCATTTCAGCTCAGAATATCCATCTTTATGCATTCTAGTTCTTTTTTAGTCTTTCCATTTCTTTTTTAACGACATCAAGTTTTCCTAGATTTGCAGTGCCATGTCTCAGCTATTAATACATGCTTGCAACTGTTTCTTCTTATTTTGCAAAATTAGATTAATATTTTTTAAGTCGTGCTATTTTAAATTTAAGTTAATTTATTAGTGGGGAACTGCAAAGTGATTATAAGCACCAAGAAAGTGAGCAGAACTCACCAACTTTGCCTTCTACTCTAGGATAATTTTGGCGGGCTCTTTTTTGAGGGACTCAGAGCTCAAAATTTTTTATAAGTGTTGAGGATTTCCCCCCCTTTTTCTGATCAGATTAAGGGAAGTAGTTTCTAATCTCTTGCCCATTGCCCAGAAAAGAAAGAAGAAAGGACTAAAGGAAGGAGGGTCTTTGTATTCAGCCCCGAGAACTGTAGCCTTGCTCTCAACTGTGCCTGGAAGCTGAGTCCAGGGTTCATCTATTTCAACCTCTACAGAAACAGCAACCCTTGATTTCTGTCGAGATGGGGCAGGGAGAGTCATCACTGTCATGAAGGTGACTTCAGGGGATAGTTTTAATTTAAGGTTTGAAGAGCAACTCAGAATTATAGTCATTGGAACTCATCCAGACTCAAGAGGTTCAATAAGTCTGGATTCTTTAAGAACTTAAAGTTCTGGGGGGCTGAGCCCTGGTGGCATAGTGGTTGTGCGCGGGACTGTGGCCCACTGGGATGGAGGTTCAATTCCAGCAGTGGGGCTGTGCCTCCCACCACCGGAGAGCAATGATGCCCCCCCTCAAAAACAAACAAACAAACAAACAAACAAACAAACCAAACCCCCCCCCCCAAAAAAAGTTCTGCTCCACATTATATTCTCTCTCTCTCTCTCTCTCTCTCTCTCTCTCTCTCTCTCTCTCTCTCTCGGATTCTTTATTGTGCTCCTGATCTGAATATTCAGTAATGATAGCCAGGCACCATTTACTACTCCTATTTTTCTAGTACCTTTTATTTATGTCTTTCGTGAAATTCCTTTCATGTAGTTGTAGGGAGTTTCAGTGAAATGGAATTTAATCTTAACGCACCCCTTCTCTGGCATTCTTTCCTTCCTTTTATATAAATCATTTTATTAGAGGCACTTACACCTCCTATAACAAGCCATACACAATTGTATCAAGCACATGTGTACATATGTTGCCATCATCATTTTCAAAACATTTTCTTTCTACTTGAGCCTTGGTAAACAGTTCCTCTTTTTTCCCTCCTTCCCCCAACCCTCCTGCCCTCATGAACCCTTAATACAATACAGATGATTATGATTCTCATATTATACACTGTCCACTTTCTCCCTTCATCCATGCTTCTGTGGGTAGTGGTGGTTCTGCGTTGATCATTGAAATCGGTTCCTCCTTTCTTGAA